>SMLS01071765.1:0-41125 GCA_004785975.1 Popillia japonica | reverse complement strand
GAATACCCATTTAGCGCTGATGAGTTCGGCCATCTGGCTACCGGGGAACATGGCTATCAAATAGCCCCAAAAGTAGGAACTCAGCATCATTCCTTGAGTGTGTGGGGTCCATACGAATGGTCCGTCACGAATTGGCTGGGAATCATAGCTCTACAAGTTGAATTCGAGGAGAGGTTTTATATGAAATGATTGTGATGATGATGACGACTTGTACGCCAGGAAAGGAAGCGATAAAATTAAATTCTTACTTCATACTCGGTATCATTCAAAGGCGACGGTTCACAGCTCTCATCGTGAACGGCAGTTACGTTCGTTTTCACTTTCATCATTTCTAAGGCAGTGTTGTTTACCATGCTGACAATGGCGATACTCAGATTAACTTTAAGGCCGTATATTATGGCTAGCCCAATACTGAGGAGGACGGCCATAATATATCTGCACCCAGGCAGTGCTGAAACAGATATATGTATGTAATTGTTGGATTGGGACAATTTCCGTTAAGATTTTGTGCAGTTATCTTACCCATTCTCATGTGGAAATTCGATCGATTTAGTTAAACGTTATCGGATTTAGTTTTGGCATTGGTCTGAAAACAGTTTATGTAGTGCTTTACGCAAAAGTTTTGTGTTGTTCAAGGATGTAATTTTATATAAATGTAAACATGAATTGTTATTGGACTTACTTATTTATGCGTATCCTTATGCAATTAATCCCGATATAGAAAATTCAAAACACAATTCTTATTAATGAAATTTCACTAAATACGAGCATATATGTAGTATATCCGGGAGTAAAATTCATTGTTGATTAAAAATTTGGGCCGACAATTGAACGATTAGAAATGTTAAACGAGTTTAATGTACGTTGAAGGTTCTTCGAAACATTGGCAAATCTATTGTCTTCCCGATGATAATTAGAATATAACTAAGTCAACACATTTATCGCAGAGTCGGGTATTAATTTCTAGCGCGCGCGAATACAATGGATTGACAAGCGTCCATACAAATAATGTTACCTTTTTTTTTCTTTTAAGAGTTCTGCGCATAAATCTCTCATATTGCGGTCAGTAGTGATATATCCATCAATTGGATGCATGTATCTATGTATGTACTTACATATGTAAATAATGTGCATTTCGGTTAGTTTCCTATATATGTACATATGTACGTAAGTAATCGATTGGTAATTCTCAGAAATGTAATATGTACATACATACATATTTACATGCAAATCATACAGAGCGTTTTACACCGTTTATACCTACATGCGTGCAAATAGGATTTCTTTTTCATATTAAATTTAATTTAATATAATTTCACACGTGTAGTATAAATTTCAACGTGCAAAGAGCCGTATTGAGTTGAGTTGTCATATGTGAAATTTTTGTCATAAAACTCATAGATCACTCTGTATAGTGACATATATGTCGATAAGGTTATACCGTATACATACATATAGGCGCATAGGCTGACATAAGTTGATTTTAAATTAGTTTAGAATTTGTTTTAAAAATAAACATGGAATTATCTAAATTCGCGGATTTTTTTAGGTAGGTACCTAATATAATTTACAAAACCAGTTTTGTATAATTTATATAATATGTATTAAATTAGTGATTAGGCAACATGATATATATATATGTAATAAAACTTACCTGAAAAAGAAATATTTTTGTAAAATAGTTAATTTCACTAAAAATTCCGATGTAAAATTGCACTCACTTTCTGCATTTCTCTGACCTGTCTCTTCCTCTGCCTGTTTTACAAAACAACCTTGACTAAAAAAACTTGAACGGGAACTGTATTGTTTTTACGTTTATATGTGTTAAATGGTTGTAACTATCAGTATATGCATATAAGTATAGTTAACATACATACATACATGTATATCGATATGGGTTGGGATTGATGAACATGTGTAATTTTTATTGTATGAGTTATGTTTTGGGAATACAGTTTTTATACGTAATTCCTACTAGAATTATGATAATTATGAGGTACTGCGTATATCTATGAAATTTTACATTCCAAATTAAATCTTGACTGGTTCTTCTGATTGGTTTTCGCAGAACATGTTTATTGTGTTTACTTTATTCATAACCGACTTGATAATGGATTAATAACGAAAAAATATTTCTTGATTGTGTATTTTTTCAATAAAAGAAGACACAAGTAAGAAGCAGAAAATCGAAATTCAGTACATTGCTTGTTGTAGTGACTTTTCAGTTTTATAAATTGATTATTGATTTTTTTTGGATTTTTGGATTGTTTGGTCCATTCATACCGCGCTTTTTAAGTGTTAATCTGGGCGTTATGACAGGACATCGACATTTGAAGTTTGCTCCGTACAGCTTTCAACGGATTGTCCGCTCAGATATTTGCATTCCTTCTTGCAGTAGGGATTTATGCACGTATTTTATTCTTCTACTGGATAGTCTACGGCTTTCAATGGCAATTTTGATGATATGACGATCTTCTCGAACAGACGTTTTCATTGTTCATCTCCCTGAACTTGTTACTAGAATGCTTTCGTTTATCAAATAAGCAATCCGTAGAACTGTTTGTCGAGAAATTCCTTCTGTTGGTGTAATTTCTCGTTGCGCATGGATTTCTGTCTAATAATGCCCAACATTCTTGCGTTTTTATCAACAGAAATGTCTTTTACTTTAATCATATTGAGTGAATGCTTGTTAAATAGCAAACAAGCGATTAAATTATAATAGTTATTTCAAGTTCCCAGACCACCAACACCAGTACTAATGATAACAAACTAACATCTTTAATTTTATAAGAAGACTAATGATGTAATGAAACATATTCGTAATTTTATAAGTTCTTTAATGTGGCCCTAATATTTTGGCCAGGTGTTAGGGTTGCGTTTAGTAGAACGACTAAACTAACGGTATTGTTCATTTGACTAATAGCGTGATTTCCTTTGTTTGTTTTTTAATTTTCAGGGTAATGTGATTTTTTACTTATAGAATGCAATATGTATTAGATTATTTAATGACACAGATTATAATAATTAGTTTTATAACGCAATTTCGATTATCGATTTGCATATCGATCAGCGTAAATCGAAACGGAAAATAGCAAAATTATACATAGATAGATATATATACGTACAGATTATATGTATCTAGCTATGATTTAAGTTATAATTATTAATCAGTTTTCATGTCCTATTATTCCTGCATTATTTCCGAATATCTTTTCTAATGCAACCGCTACAGCTATCGATAGATGATCTTGATAAGGAGCTGTTACGATCTGAACGCCGTAAGGTAATCCATCCTTATTTAATCCCAAAGGTACTTGTGTGACTGGCATCTCCAAAGCGTTCCACAGACAAAAGTAACTGAGCCCGTATTGAAGCAATGTGGAATAATTATGGGTGGCAGGTCTCGGTTCGGATGGAAATATTAATATGCCATTATCGCCTAATTTTTCCTAAATTAACAAAAAAGTATTTAAAAACGGATCTATAGGAAAAAATATTCATTTACCAGGAGATCTTCTCTAAGCTTACGTAACGTTTCTTTCGCCCAATCGAAATCCACATTTGATAAAAGCCCGTTGATCATGTTGAATAAAGTGTAACCGGTATATTCCGATTTTCCACATAAATATTTGAAATATTCAATCGGGACATTAACCTGAATTGTTGAATTCAAGTTAAAATTATAAATTTATACTAACGTAGTGCATAGTATATGTATGTAACATACATGTATGTACCTACTACGTACATAAGTAGGTAGGTACATTAGTGGGTGCATACATAAGTGCAAGTATTTACATACCCTTCCTTGTCTATTCGTTAGGTTATGTTTAAAATCGCTTTTCTCCATCTTTATCTTATAAGACCATAACTCCATAGCATACTTCGTATCGTCTAAATCGAGTTTTATCGGGGCACGTCCAGAAATCGTTTGGAAATATTTGACGACCCTAAAACACCATCTCAGAATCATCATTCGGTCCTATAACTAAATCTGCGTAAAATCTCACTTGAAAACATTACTTTGCATCTCTTCTGTTATCTGAACGTTACGTAAACATTTTATCGACGTAATATAGAACACATTCAAATTTTTCACGTTAACATATTCGTCCAGTTTTACTTTAGAAATATTTTCACCCACAAGAACTTTAAGCATCGGAAGTAGATCTTCAACGTGTTTAGTAAGAGGACCAGCTACTGACAAAGTTGGCACATCACCTTTAGAGAAGCCTAAACCTGTATTACGATAGGTATACATATGTAAGTTAGATAAATGCACATTGTTAAGTAAAATTAATGCTGGTATTAACCTTTATTGGGTGTTAAATTGGGACTGGGTTTGTGTCCGAAGATACCGCATCTATGGGCCGGAATTCGAATCGAACCACCCAAATCAGTTCCTATTCCAATAGGCGAACCACATGCTGCTATCAAGCTGGCTTCACCTCCTGAAGAACCGCCAGCATTCCGTCTTAAATCGTAAGGATTACAGGTGGTTCCGTACACAGGATTATATGTTTCACCCCAGAAATTTAATTGCGGCACGTTTGTAACGCCTGTAACAACGATAAAAGTTACATGGATTAGTAGATACCTAACTCCAATTATTGTTTGAAATTCTATTGCGTCGTGAAGTCTTACCGATCTGTATAGCACCAGCTTGTTTCATTAAACGAATAACTGCCGCATCTTCTTCTGCGACAATATTTTTTCTCGCTACCAAACCTAAAGTCCATTTCAAGCCTTTAGACGATGCCGATTCTTTAGCAGTAAAAGGAACACCTGATTGGATAGCGATAGGTTTTTTTAACACACTAACTACATATTTGGACATATGTATGTATGTATGTACATACATAATCCTAACTAATGCTTATTACCTAAGAACGGCTTCCTGTCAAGTTCTTCCTGCGTTATCCTACCGTTAGTGATATCTTGGTCGATTTTCCTAGCTTCTTTCAACGCTTCGATGAACCTTTCGTCGACCATAGCGTTTATTAAGGGATTTACCTGTTTGGTCCTTTCGATGAACGCTCCGACGACATCTTCGGCTTTTAAACTGCGATTTTTAATTTTCAAAGCTAGACTACAGGCGCTTTCCAAAACGATTTTATTTTCGATCGGTGCCAGAGGATTCTTTGCCGATCCGTAATAGATTTCGAAAAATGTATCAATTATGAAATCGTAAATTGCGCGCAGTAATTGCAACGTGCGATATAAAATAGTCATAACGATAAATGTTAACGTTGATAGTGAATTTAAAATGAATATGAACTCGTCTCGATTATAGAACATGTCGTGAATTTATATTTAAAGCTTAAACCGCAAGAAAATAGATAAGAAAATAACGATAAACAATACACAAGTTTTTGTGAATTTATGACTTAAGTGATGGCTGTGTTTCAAATACCGATTCTAAATACTTGACATAGTTTTAAAGGGAATTATAACACGAGAGCATTGTTTGAGGAAATGTGCTGTTAAGGTTAACAATGCAGGGTGGGATTACGGCTTGTTTGGATTTCATCTAATATTCGGAGATAATGCGTTTAGTGCCGACGAGACCTGCAATAGATGAAATGAGACCTGAATTCTAATCGTTTTCCCTGCCAAGTCTGTGTTTTTCGATTGCAATTCGAAACATGGATTTCGATTATTCCGGCACCCTATTCAGTACAGGCCTGTTTTTAAACATGTTTGTTTTCTTGCATTAAACAGTTCCTATTATTTTGACATTGACGATATGTATATGTAATCTGATTTAACACAGTAGACGCACTTTTTTTTATTACATATCTAATCTAAAACGTCTATATGGAGTTTTGACAGAAAATTAACATAATTGGGTTTTCCCATATCTGTATACATGTTTTTTTTTCTTTTTATAAAATGCATTACGTTATACCATACCTTACATATGTGTTTTCGTATATACGGTTTTATTACGTCTACATATACCGGTCGTTTTGAGTCATAAGATATTTAAAGCGGCGAGGAGGTGAAGGGAGCTATGTTCCCATCAATACACCGTTCATAGACTCATACGCGTCCCCACTTCTTAGCGAATTTTCATATCCCTTACCTCTTCCCGGTTTTATTTATCCTATTTCTCAAAACGACCGGTATATATATGTAGAGGATGGTATATTAAACGTATATTATACGTATAGTATGTTACACGTATCTCAAATTAGTTTGAAACGTATCATAAATATGTATGTATGTATGTAGGTATGTACATACGTAGGGAATGACGTTTACTTTAGATTAGAGTTTTGTATCAAACTTTCGTATTCCTAGATTTTATATTTAATTCTCTGTAGAAAACTACTAGGTATGTACCTGTTGCTACTTACTGTTTGCTTTACACAAAAAAGGCATCACACAAATTTCACATCATTTATTCCTTTCTTATACATCATTGATAAATACATACATATGTAATGTAGCAGTGGCGAATTCGTTTTAAAGTGTCTATTCAGCAGCTTGCGCTTCGGCTTGTTGTTGTTTGTTCCACGACTGCTCTTCACCTGTTCCAAATATTGTAAAAGCTATGATTTCAATGACGATGATAATAATGGTAACGTAGAATACAATCCGCCAGGAGGCCATCGAAGGCTGAAAAGTGTATGCGAAAGGACTGAGGTAGGTAATTCTAGAAATAAAAAGTCCGACTACTCACGTCTGCGTTGGTCATTGCTCCGACGAATACCGGACCTACTATTCCGGGAATCGTCCCGATAGTATTCGTTAATCCCATTAACGTTCCGGCATAATTATTCGCTATGTCGATGTGATTGGTCATATGACCGCTGTACATAGCTCCAATACACGTCAAAGCAATCGCTAATAAGATAACGGACATAGTTTTCTGGCATTCGAGAAAACACAATATAAAAAGGCAAACCGCTACGGGGGCGCTAGCTATTAGCGTAGATATCTTCCGCGCCCACGTGGTTGTCAGTTTTTTCCTCTTTCGCAACATATCCATTGTCTGCCCTACGGCAATGCAGCATATCCACATAGTGAAATACGGTATCGACGTGTATAAGGTAACCTCTGCCATATTAAATCTCAACACCTGATTAAGGAAGAGCGGCATGTTTACCAATAGCATGTAGAAGGCCCAATTCGATCCGGTGTGCGCCACTAATATAGCCCAGAACGGTAGCGAACGAGCTATACTTCGCCAAGGTATCTTCGGTCGTGTTTTCTTCTTGGCATCACTGTCCGGAGTCGGCGCTTCACCTAACGACTCTTCGATCATATCCAGTTCCTTCTTCGTGATCAGCTTCGCTCCTCGCGGTCTGCTCGTTACAAAGAAACCCCATAGTACCAGCCAGATCGAGCTTAACACTGCCATTATGTAAAATATCCATTCCCAACCTAAATTTATAGCTATCGCTCCGCAAAGAAAATTGCTTATCTGCAATTATTATTGTGACGAAGATTGATGTATAAATTTGTACCGACAATAAATTCTACGTAGCGATACTTACTACTGTCCCTAAGAAAGTACCGGAAAAAGCTATGCTACCCATGATACTACGCTCCAGAGGTGGTGCCCAATGCGCTAACAGAACGTGAGTCGTGGGGAAAGTGACTCCTCCGCCGAAACCTTGTAATATCCGCATAACGTAAACCAAACTGAAATGCCAGTAACAACTGATGGGTGTCGCAATTGTACAGACCACGTTTATCGCCACGGCAAAGAAGAATACCCATTTAGCGCTGACTATTTCGGCCATTTGACTGCCGGGGAACATGACGACTAAATAGCCCCAATAGTACGAGCTGAGCATGTAGCCTTGTGTTTTACGGGTCCATATGAACGGTCCGTCCTAGAAAAAACATAATTTCTAGATAGGTGCACAAAAAAATGTGAATCGAAGAGGCTGACCAGATGATGACTCGTGGCAGCTGAACATTTTCAATGCACGGTTATTAGATGATAGATATACAAATAAATACGGTAGGGCATCCATCTTTATAAAAAGAAAAAAATGTCAAATTTCCTCACTTCCTTACGAGGAGTATCATCCGCCGATGAAGGTTCGCATGCTTGCTCATCGATTATAAAAGTTGGTTCTTCATCTATCTCAGCAAGAGCGGTATGATTCACCATGCTGACGAGGGCGATGCTTAAATTCACTCTGAGACCATATATTATAGCCAGTCCTATGCTTAAAAGTGTAACCATCACGTATCTGTACGGTGGTAACACCGCTAAAAAATATATATATATATGTATATATTATATGTACACACATAATAAACGTGGATGGATATTTGTAGTTGTAGTTCGTACCCATTTTGGAACCTAGCTAATATTAAACGGGCGCAAGTTCATTTAACGAGAATTGGTTTTGGCATTCATCTAAATCGATGTCGAAATTATGTCACCATTGACAGATAAGACGTTGGTGTATTCATATACAGAGCAGAAATTAAATTTGATTCGATTGTTAATTTGAGCAAACACCATTTGACGACGTTGATCGGGAAGGATTAGAACAGAATTTAATCTTTCGACAGTAATGAACCATTTTCCACCTCGGTATGGGTATTATTTATCATTACGGTCCTGATTTGAAGTCTGAAAGTATGCAAAGGAGTCCAAGATAGCAGAAGGCCAAATCTGTTAAAGGCGCTATTAGTAAAGTGATGCAGCTGGTTTTTGTGGTGTTATTTACGATCATATTGATACACCCTCGTAACTATGTATAACATAGAGTATGTATGTATATAAATACCTACATACAGTGTTGTTCGGCGCAGAAATAAAACACCAAATAAAGTTATCCAAAAAATATACATATGTATATATTTATAATTCGCGTTTGTTTTTTATATATATAAATACATATCTCTTCTATTTATGTATGTATGTTACATAATATTCATATAATTTATTCCCGTAAAATTTAGATTAAAATTAGATCTTAATTCTTTTAAAATCATGTTAGATTTTATATAAAATAACAACAAAAGTTCTGTATAAAATTACAACATGTACAATATTATATAAATATATTATTATAGTATATTATATAAATATCTACTACATTCTTCACAAATATATTTTTTACCATTTTAGCTCCACATAAAATATACATACATATGTACATATATCTTATAAAAAATAAAATCCGTTTGTGCTAGCTAGATATACATATGTATGTCGGTATGTATGTATGTATGTACATAGGGATAATACATATTTCGTGAAATTAAAAGAAGACGACAAATAAATTATACGTAATGGATTACATATATCTATAAATGAAAAAAAAAAAATCAGAGAAAGATCACATCAGAAAGCTTACCGTTACGCGTCTATATCAGGAGGTACCCAACCGCCAAACGCTTTCTCAATATATCTAGCTACCGCTAAACAATACCTATCATTTTTATCATTAGCTATTACTTGAATACCGATAGGTAACCCGTCGGAACTCAATCCCATCGGGCAATGAGTAGCCGGAAAACCTAGAACGTTAATGATTGAGGTGTAGGAGAAGTTGAACGGTTTAAAGAGGGGTTCGTTGTGATAAGGTGCTGGTGTCGGATGCGTAGGATATAAGAACACCCCGTCCTCTCCTAGGAGATCGACCAAGTCCCTCCTGAATTCGTCCCTCTGTCTCACCCAGAAGAGATGCTTCTCGCTATTATATTGTGGTCCCATTTTCTCAACCCAAGCCGTACATAAAGCTATAAATGTGTGGTTCGATAATCTCAGCAACCATTTCAGGAATTCGAACCAGATGTTGATATTTCCTTGAAGGTTGCTTAATTGCTCCTGGAAATTCGGTCCCGGATTCGTCATGTTCCCCATCCACATAGCGTTGCTTCTAGCGAACGATTTCATCTCGACTCGTTCAGGTTTAATTTTAACGTTCTTCTCTAAATGGTAGACGAGTTTTCTTAATAACTGCCGAATTTCCGGGTTAACCGCCGAGACGAAAGTTCCACCGGTATCGTGTTCTTGGTAGAAAAATTTGAGATTTTTAATATCGACCGGTTCGTCTAATTTTAACTCTACAGCGTTCTTATCGGCGATAATTTTTAATAGCGGTAAGAGATCATCAGCCCTCCGACATATCGGACCGATTCCCAAGAAACTATTTTGCTCGTCGCTATTCGGAACGGGATATTGTCCTATATTGGATACGATGCATTTAGACGGTTTATGTCCGAAGACTCCATTGAAGAACGACGGCATACGGATGGAGCCGCCTATGTCGGATCCGACTCCGAAAGCTGAACCTGCGGCCGCTTGAATACAGCCTTCGCCGCCAGAAGAGCCGCCGACTATGTGGTTCGTGTCGTAGGGATTGTTGGTGCGACCGTGGATAACATTACTGCTCTCCCACCTGATGAACATTACGATGAAACATCGATGCATTTGTATGCCGATAAAAACTTACCACATACACAATTCGGACACGTTCGTTAAACCAATCGGTATTGCTCCAGATCTTTTTAGATAAGCGATACAATCAGCATCTTCTTCAGCAATTATATGCCGTCGTTTATATAATCCAGAAGTATGTATAAGACCTGTGAATAAAAAGTGATATTATGTAATAATATGTACCTAATGGAAGAATGACAATAAACAACCTTTAACAGCGATGCAGTCTTTGGTAGTAAAAGGCACGCCCAGAAACGGTTTTTCTTTCGCCAGTTGTGCTTCACTCATCGTGCCAGATCTTATGAAATCGTCTACCGTTTTAGCTTCTTGTCTCGCTTCATGGTATCTGTCCGCTACCAAACAATTCAGCAAAGGATTGATCTCGGTGATTCGATCGATGAAAGAGTTTAAAACTTCTTCGCTGCTTACCTGTAAGTTCAACAATAATATTGTAGTAATATTATATACCCAACTCGATTTTTTTTAAATAGCATACACAGTTTTGATCTCTTTATTACGAGCTCTTAAATTAATGCAAGGCATTCCGCTATTCTTTATTCAATAGAAAACGCATTTCTTTGTTACGTAATAAGTACGATCGAGATATTTATTAACGCGCTATTATTACGCCATTACATCAGAAAGTCTTATCTACCAAGAGCAAACTCTACATTGCACTATTAAAGGCCGTGATTTTGTTCGTGGAAATATGTACATAGGTATGTGTGCATTATTATCATATAAAATATGTCATTTATGATCATTTTTTTGTGTATGAATCTGGTCAAGTTCGCTTTCAATTTATAATTGCATACTAACTCGTATGCTGTTGTAATCTTCCGATTACAACTGCTTATTTTTCCAAATAAATTCCGAGGTACCGATTTTGTCAGCAATTGAACCTTTTGAAGTAGACAATTGACCAGAAACGGCCAGAAGTTTAGCGAGCTTGCTAGAGAGGTTCTTCGTGCATCCCCCTTAAAGTACGAACTTCAACGAACAATTATCAGCAATTATCACTTGTTCAGGTCGCTAACAACATTCCCTTGTGAGTGTAAAAGCAGTTTCAAGAGAGGCCAGTGAAAATCATCTGTCCCAGTTGTTTGCCGATAAAGATTTCTTTGAAAATTAAACGAAACGTCAAAATTACCATCGAAATGGCAACAAATAATTGTACAAAACGGCGCATATTTGACTTGAAGCCGATAACCCTATATACATATATGGTACAAATATTAAATAAAACCTTGAAAAAAGTGTAAAAACATTGATAACTTTTCTGTCCCTATATATTTAAGTGAATGAATCATCATCCCAACTTTGTATTCCATTCAAGTACATATATGTATAGGTATGTAGAAACAACGTTACACGTTACAAGGCATAACAAATATTAAAAAAGTTACGAAATAATAATTAAATCGTTATTGTGGAACGTGAATCTATGTACGTACTGTCTTTTTTTTATCACTTTCTTCTTTAGTGTATAATTGATAATTTTTACAAAAAAAAACAAATTGGAAGCTATAATTGCATTGTATTAGATATAAATGGTAAACTTGTAATCATTTAATAACAAATAATCATAATATATATTAACATGAATTAATGATCTAATCTCTGATTGAGTTTTAAATGCATATATAATTCGTTCATATTCGCGCTATGCTCAGTCCGTAACAATGTAACCTTGTCATTGTTTTCTCTTTTTTTCGAAAGACAATGACCTCAGCATACTTAATTAAAATAGTATGAAAGTATTAAGTGTGTAATATACATAATATATATTCTCTAATAATTGAACCTTAAACTTTATTTATTGTCAAGGTGAAATCGAGGTATTAAACTATCTACATATCTTCAAATCAAATGATGCATGAGTACCTATATCGATACCTACATACATACATACATATCTATGTACACTTCTCGCAAGAAAAATCGGGACACCTGCAATTTTGAACTTTACAATTTTTAGTGTAAATGAAGCTTTCAGAGTATGTATTTAAACTTCAACAGTATGAATTGATTCAATGATTTAATAAGTGAATATGTTTTCTCGAAACTTCATGTATAACGATAAAAAAAATTAATGTTTTGATTGCAGGTGTCCTGATTTTTCCTGCGAGAAGCCTACATACGTTCAAGTGGCTTCTTTTTCCTTGATAAATTAACCGTCGATAAGTCTACTAAGATAATTTTGTAATACAGACTGATATGTGTGATTTTTCTAATAGAAAAATGAAAAAAAAAATTCAGATTGATTCATTCATTTATATGTTCACAAAAGCACCTCTTTTTAATCACTATTTGTTAAATATTTTTTTAACCTAACGTATATATTTTTACGCAACTGTGTACACATAGATTATATCTTTCTTTTATTTTTCGGACGTCATAAGATATGACGTCTGACGTGATATAAAGTATCGTTGGTTTTTGTATACAAAAAATATTATTTTATCAACAAGACAAAGACGTATTGGGCGCCAACATTTTGACAACAACTGTATACATATTATGGCTACGCAAAAGCGAGTTAACCGATTGGTTGAAAGTTTCTGTTTATGTCCGACCTTGCTTCATTCCAGCATGATTCCAGCTTCATTCTTAAATCTGTCAATAGTTTGACAACATTAACCCATTTTGAAAACGATTTTAGGGGAGTTTTTGATTAACACATTAGAAGTTGAGTCAATTGAAACGAAATTGAACTCGTTCGTTAACAAAGAACTCCAAAACAAAGGTATCGAAGATAGATACATATACATATATCTAAGTATATTATGTATTTATAAAGTCTGACGTCAAATTTTATATACTATTAGGAGTGATGTCGATAAAAACTAACCTTCTTAGTTCTTATTTTATAAGCTAAAGTACTCGCTGAATCCAATAATAATAGGTTCCGTATTGGTGGCATTTTTTTACCAGTTTTACCATAGATTAGAGTGAATAACATCCTAACCAGGAAGTCGTACATCCGATAAACTATCCTGAGCGTGGCTTTGTAGTATTTCCTCCCTAAACTCCTGTTGTCACTCATTGCTCCGATCGACATCCGGTACGATTTATATGATTCTACTTGCGAATTTTGAACTCACCGCCGGAGCCCTCCCCCAAGAAAAAAAAATGTAAATACAAAACAGGAATTCTGTTTTTTTTTTGAACTTATAACGTCAACTGATTTCCTTTCACTGTCATCGTCGCACTAATATTTTTATTGTGGCACCCCTATACGTACGCATATATTGTGTGGCTAACGTCCGCGCGTTATAACATCAAACCGTGCCGGTGGCTCGTCTAATACTAATAGCGATTTTCTCACATCTTGATCATGATCTGCTGGATGATCGTAATAATTCGTCTAAACAACCTAACCTACGTTTTAGAGTCATTCAATTTGATAGAAAACGAGACTCTAATCCGCGTAGAACGTTAATACACAGTCTGGTCTCCTGTATATGTATGTAACACGTTGAACGGACGGAAATAGCGTCAGTCACGGTGTGAATACGCTGAAACGACGTAGATATAGGTGGATGTTTTATAGTTAGACGATAAAATATGTAGAGTTGAAAATAGATTTGGGTGCGTTCAGTTGATTGTAAGATGGTAGCACAGCTTACATAAGGTCGCATTGAACGTTTATAATAAATACATTGTACATAAACATACATATGTATATGTAGAATATACAAAATTGCTTTGTTTACGTTTACCATTGAGCAAAGAAATCCCTGAATGGTAAAGTATAAAAGGAAACGTAAATTTTGATTGAATTCATCGATATTTTTTATTATCCAAAAATGTCTAGAAGCATTCCAAGAGAACATCTCCAAAGTCAATGAATATGGTATTAGTTATCTCTCTTTTGCCAAACTTCATTCACATAAGTTGCCTAAGGTACCTATAATTTCTTTCCATGTCAAAAAAGATAAGTCAGTCAATCTTTTTTCAGATTTTTTTTTATTTTCAAAACAAAATATAACAGTATGATTAATTTACTTCTTGTTGGAGGATTGAATTTGTAAGGTTCTACTGTATGTGGTTTTTGAAAATGTCTTTTTTTGCTTTTGGATCACCCTGCTTAAACTTTTATACAGTGCAGGAAAAGCTTAATTCATTTAAGAATATTTAGACCAATAAAGCGATTAACTTATGTAGGTGAATGCACATTATGTTAAGAAACATATTTGATTTTTTTCATACTTGTGGATTTTACTTCCAAAAAAAAAGAACAAAAAAAAAACGGTAACGTGAAAATTGAAAATACTTTCTAAAATCGTATTCCGTACAACGCTCCTAGATACGATTTAAACTTTTTACTTAACGTAAACAAACGATCCATGTGTCACAAACATGTGACTATCGTAATAAAATTGACAATAGCGAGAAGCGGCACAAAACAGCTGTTATGTTGCCCGGATTATCGAGGTAGAGGTATACATATGTACATACAACCTACATAAGTGCCTCGCGCTGAGATTGTTCACTTGAACATGGAACTTGTTTCTCGTTAGTTTAATCCGTGAACGAACTGGTTACGTTGGTGGCCATCTAAATTTGATGACGCACTTTTTCTATCGTAAGAATCGAAGTGAGTAAAATACGAATATTGAATGTGTTTTGTTTTAAAATATCCAGTGATTACAAAACCCAGAATTTATATAGGTTATTTATTGATCAACCGAATGTACGCACATGCGTGTTTTGGGGCGTTTCGTATTGTGTACGTTCGTTTTGGCGTTCGAGCCCAACGTGACGTTCTCGGCATACTACGAGTATTCCGTATAATTAAGAGACAAAAGTGCAAATTTGGCTTCGGCAATGAATAATCAGAAACTACCGTCTCTGAAAACCTTTAAAACACCAACGTCAGGTATGAAATCACCCGGAAGTTCTAAGATTCAAAAGACTATAGTTCCGCCTGTGCTGCACGAGGTTGGTAAGTTGGCCGCTGGGGTCGCTGCGGTCAATACCGGATCTGCAACAGGTAGGCCTCTATTTCGCGTTTGTTTTTTGGTTTCTAACATATTTCAATATACCTACATAATATAGGTATTATGTTTCAAATATGTAAACGAAAGAGTAGTGTTAAGGAGGATGTTAATTTGATTTTTAGAAAGTTGAAAAATATTTCTGCATAATTAATGGTGGCAGCGTTTGGAAAAATCTTACCAATAAAAAATAAAATTTTAATAAAACGCCCAAATTTATCTCGGAATATCTGCATATAACAGAGATAAATATTATGACGTAGGACATTACTTCACTACGAAGAACAAAATTCAATCAATTCCACGTTCCGTACGACCGTCTGCTTCGGAACGTGACAGCTAGATCCATACAGTTTGTAAATAATAATAATACTCTGGACCGCATCCACGACAGCCTTGTCGGGATGATTCCGTTTTATTTCATATATCCAGTCACGTCCGTGCAATTTCTAGACCTCGTCTTATATTCAGAGCCATTTCAATTTAGCTGGCGTTTCCAGGTTAAATTTAGTATTTACTATCAAAGCGAACCGACGATTTGCCCGATGTGCTTTTCATTAAGTATTGATATGTACATATTTATGTATTCAGCGTTACCTTAAACGGATGATAGAAACAACTTGGAAAAAGAAAATAAATGAGAATATATGTTTAGAAATGTAAAAAAAGGCGTCTACACATTATACTGGCAATGAGTTGCCGCACATAGGATTCTGTTTCAATGATATGCTGATATTTCAAAGGGAATAACTGAGCTGTGTAATATGCTAGAGGGAATTATTAAAGCAAATTCGTGGGGCGGTAGTTATGTGAGGAAGCATCGACATTATACGAATGTTTATTTTGAAACTGCATAAGTGTATTTTCCATTTGCATGTTTAATTTTGCCTTTTTCATTTGTAGAACCTTCGGCGTTCGCAAAAACCACCAGTGTTGCGAATATTGTAATAAAGGGTTGTTGATTTCTTATTCCATGTATGATATCTTGTCGTATGTGTAACTGTTGTATTTGCATGTATGCTAAGCGAATGCATCTTGTCTTTTATACTTTACGTGGAATTACATAATTAAATCAGCAAATTTTGTTGTTGCTTTTTTAAAATTGCTGTATTCTTTTGCTGGTCTTCTACTTTCTGGCTACGATTGGCTGGATACTTCGGCGACCCCATCAATGCGTTCCAATTAGCAACCGCAAACATACGAAAATCGAAGCCCTCATCATGAATAATTTTTATCTAACCGTAAACAAAAAAAAACGTATTCGTGACAATCTCTTAAATACACTGACAACACAAGAAATTTATGTGCGTCGGTCGCTTTTTTTATCCTCCTCTAACAAGTTTATTACGTAATTCGCTTTTCGTTCATCCATTAGCTCACGCCGAGGGCACACACAAGTCAAAGTACTCCGCAATTAGGAGAGTTTTTCCGCCTTTAACGCTGGGCCATCTCGTAAAATGCATCGTAAATTTCGCCAGAGCGAAGAGGAGCGGCCTTTTTCTCCTCTACTCTGCATATACAAACTATATATTAGCATTTCTAGAGCGGCGCAATGTAAACAGGTCCTCGAGTTTACACGGGGGCTTCCACGAACGGCTGGCGCACTATACCTATACATATAGCAGAGGAGACGTCCGTACGCCGGTCGTCCCCTGACGTGCAATGCAAACATAGGTGTACATATGTCATGTAGCCGTAAGCCAACCTGTTCTGAAAAGTTAAATTCCCGATCAAACAAGAGTAGACAAGACATCGCGTGATATTTGTATACGCCGTAGTAATACCTACATAGGTTATTTTTGCAATGTTCGATTCATAAGAAAAAATTAGAGCTAAAATAATCAAGTTTGGCGATCGTGTTTGCGGAACTATTACAATTAATCAGTTTAATAAATCACTGGGAGCATTTAGGGGCTATTCCCGTCCGTATTCACCCCGCAAAATGTTCAAGTTAACGCTCTGTTTCCCCCAGAACTAATATAAACCCGACTACACTATGCCATAATAATTGCGTCGTGTAAATATGTACATACATACTTATACATATATTGAACAGCACCTGATTTCCTTTGTATGAAGCTCGTGTGTATAGTATATAGTACATACATACCTTCCTGCTAAAAACAGGCGAACCATGAAAGCGTACGCTCTGAATAATTGTTTCCTATTTCGATTGTCTCCTTCTGATACAGTTCTATCAAATAGGAGAATCTACATATAAGCGATTATTAACGTAGAGAGTAATATGATGTTGAGGCAATTTTCGTAACATATTAAATATAAAAAGTTTTTTTATCATACTGAGACGTGATTCTTTTTTTTCCGAATATATATTTACAGTTAATCACCGTACTTATTATGTAATTTAATATTTTCAAATCAAAATTGAATTGCCTTGCGCAATTGAATAAAAATCCCTGGCTTTTCATTACAACACCTTTCTAAAGAGGTTGTAAGTACATAATGTGTATGAAAAGATCCCACAAATAAAATTCAAAGTGAAAATAATCAACTAATTAGTAGTTGGTTAAATAATAATTATATAGACGAGTCGGTTTCAAAAAAGTTAAAAATAATTAACGCTATAACACCGCGTATTTACGGTATACCTAAAGTTCATAAACCTGATATTCCTTTAAGGCCCATTGTAAATTGTATGCAGTCACCTACATACAATTTATCAAAATTCTTATCCAAAATTCTTAGTAATATTGTAGGAAATTCAGAGAATAGTATAAAAAATTCGTGGGAATTTCTTAAATACATAAATAAAAAAATGGTACCACATAATTACGAATTAGTAAGTTTAGGTGTGGTATCATTGTTCACTAATGTACCTTTAGATTTAGCTTTATCTAGTATCGATAAAAAATGGGATTTAATAAAAAATCATACAAATTTACCGAAAAATGAATTCATGTTGGCTGCAAAACTTTGCTTAAATTCTACCTATTTTCAATACAAAGACACAATATACAAACAAATTTTTGGAACTGCAATGGGTTCTCCATTATCTGCAGTGATAGCAAATTTAGTAATGGAGGATCTTGAGCAAGATTCTTTAAATAAACTAAATTGTCATGTTGAATTTTACAAACGGTATGTAGATGATTGTATATGTTGCATACCGTTAGGTAAAATTGAACATGTTATACACACATTTAATTCCTATCATGACAGATTAAAATTTACGTTTGAAAAAGAGAATCAAAATTCTATAAATTTTTTAAATGTTAAAATCATACATAATAACACGAACATAAAAACGAATTGGTACATAAAAGACACTAGTAGCAACAGACACCTAAACTACTATTCAAACACTTCCGTAAATTTAAAAAAAAGCGTAATTAATAGTTTAGTTGACCAAGCTATTAAATTAGCACATCCTGATTTTAGAAAAGAGAATTTAAGCAAAGTTAGATCAATTTTGGACAAAAATAGTTGTCCAAAAGAATTTTACGAGAAATTAATAAAAAAACGAATACATAAAATATACAACACAGGCAATAAACAAAATAGTAAAATATATCACACAATTCCATACATTAACGACTTAAGTGACAAAATTAAATACGAATTTAAAAAATCAGATATAAACATTACATTTACACCATACAATAACAGACAGTTATTTACAAATTTAAAAACTAAGATTAAAAAAGATAATCAAAGTAATGTCGTATATAAATTAGAATGTAAAGACTGTAATAAATGTTACGTAGGGCAAACTAAACAGTATCTAAAAAAACAACTGTATAATCATCAATACACTGCAACGCATAACATAACCGCGGAAACTGCTTTGTCTAAGCATTCTAAAGAATTACGACATAACTTTGATTTTGAAAATGTTAAGATTTAAAAAAAAGAAAATAGTTATAAAAAAAGATTAATATATGAAATGATATACATAAAAAAAGAAAATAACGCGGTCAATTTTAGAACAGATATAGAAAATTTAAGTATTATTTATAATAATGTAATCACCTAATCACGCCTGAATTTTATAAAATTAAGCTCTTGACTAGGTTTTTTTGCCATGTTTTTCCCTAGTCCTCGAACAGAATTGTTAGAGCTTGACAAAAAAATACATTGATATAAGGAACATTAGTGTTATGATTATAAATTTACATTTCAAAATATCTTAAATTGTCCAATATATTGTAAACATAATCCTATATATCACTGAATTTCTTTGTCTGTAGATAATTTTGTTGATAGGCATGGCTAGTTATTTATTTATATTTTGACACTAAATAAATGTCAATTTTATTCCACTGAAGAAGTTGTTACGAAAACCAGATTATAAATTTTGTAAAGGTTTTGGAATAAATTTGACTTTTGTTAGAATTGCGTGTTATCATTGACCTAAAAGTGGAAAAACTATCTGGATAATAAGATAATATGTATGTACATATACTCGTAGGTTGTGCAGCAAAAAAAATGCGTTCTTTCATGAGGATTGAAATTCATGACGTCGGTGGGTTACCCATCTTACTGTACATATTCTGGGTGCTTCGTGGTTTTAAAGCTGCTGCTGCTTTCGTTTAGATGTATGCATATGCCACCGGCACCGGACGAAATGGTCCTTCTAACAGTAACAAATTCAACGTTCTAAGTTAATTGCGCTAGTTTCCGACGTTTCCGCTAATTTCCCACGGGAGGTATAATGACAAATAATAGATAAGTTTCCTTCTTGTTACAAGCGATATTAAATACATGTTATACAATGTTAAATTGAAGGGGTTGTATACTATTATGTAAGTACGTACGTCTATATAAATACATATGTATGTATGTATTTATGTACATACATACGTACATTACATACATACCTATATAGGAAATTACGGTTAAGTTATCTGATCGTGAAGTACAACCTTTGTCTGACATGAGTATGAATTAATTAAAGCTCCGAATCTAAATTAGGCCACTTCAACTTTGAGTAATTATACATTCAAGCGTTCGTTTTTATCCATATTTCTCGTATATGTAAGTTCATACCTATATCTACGTATAAAATACAAAAAGGAGAACGCGAGTTTACCAATTTTGAAACTCGAAACTTTCGTTCAATATCGATTGGGGCTAAACAATATTTACCGTTTTTATGGTCCAAATTGCCAATATACCGTTCCAGTGACTTGATGGATATTTAGTCGTGATGAATGAGAGTCAATTAACAACAGAGATGACGGGGGTTCAATTAAAAGTTTTATCTCGGACGTTGAGTGACGACCGAGAGTACGGAAGCAAAAATACCGTGTTCTTGGAGTGTTGTTTTGTTTTTATATCATTTAATCTGCATTAAGTGTATATACATAGGTATGTATTTATAAATGAAGAGAAAAGCTTCTACAGTAACTATGTATGTATATGAATGTACATATACATATTATGTATGTATGTACATAGGTACACGTACATACGTAGTAGAAGCGCACACACATGCGGTATCATCCTATTCTACCGTTTTCAAATCTGATTATTTGTGCGTGCTACCAATGGAGCCTAATCAATTATAGTCGTCGGTTATATATACACATTTATAGTGTGTGTGCCTTTAACAATTCGGTGTGAAATCCAGCGGTCCGGAAGGATTTCCATCACATGGAAGTCCCGCGTGTTCTTCCCCTCGTTCTCCAAATGCTACGCCTCGTATCCAACGTATTCAGTTGACTGTATAGTATGTATGTTATGTACAACATAGGTACATACTTTTACGGCGTTGCGTAGGTGTGTCATGGATCCTTTTTCGAGGCAACCTCGACGCCCGTTTTTCTATACGTACCTACATACATACATACATACATACCATGCCTTCAAATACTTTCCTGATTAGAGTAGGCTGTTTTTTAATTAATTTTCTTTCTAAGATTGAGAACACTGTATTTTTTTTTAAATTGTACTATAACCAATTTTGACAACTGTCAGTGTGTATGTGTTTTATACACCTCATAGTGACATACGAACCAACGAACTGTCAAAGTGACGCACTGTAGCGGTGTTACCAATCATAGGAAAAAATCATGGCCATCTCTAATCAGAAAAGTTTTTGAAGGCATGGTACATGTGTACCTACTATAGCATAACGGACCGACTTGTAACAAATACCGAAAAGTAGGTTAAGGGATGTGTATATGCCTGCACGCAGTCGTCTGAGGTTGTTCTTTTTTGCTCCTTCTTCCTTTGCTGTGATCCTTGTATTTCACGATCCCTAATTTAGTTTTAGAGATAACGAATTTGACTAGGTCTTTATTCCCTTCTATGCAGATCCGAATTAGTTTTGTATGGCTTACGTCGAGGTTTACACACGAAAATTCGTAAGGTTAAATGGAGTAGGACCGTGGTAGAAATCCTACGAAGATTATGATAACACAAGAATTTGGTTCGCAGAACTTGATGACTAAAACTCGTATGACTTTTGGATAGTAGTGTATGTATATGTATATTTTGGAAAAATGCATCAAATTGCAAACAACTGTAAAAAAAGAGCTACATTACTACTCGGTAAAGATTGTAAGTCACCGTATCAATTGTTCTGCCAATTGGTTACATTTTAATTTCTATACATACTTACATATGTATATACATACATATCTACATATGTATGCTTTAAATAGCTTTAAATATTGTATTACATATATAGATATGTATTATCATTTTTCCCTAAAATAATTATCCAAGTTATTATTATATTATATCATTATTGTCTAATACGTATTAATTTATTATACTAGTAATAATATAACATTTAACATTAATTCCATGCTATTTCAGTTTATCTTGCGAAATTATATCAAAAAAATTATTTAATTAGGAGTAAAATAAAGAATTCATGACCGATATCCGGACTATAAATATGTATGTAAGTACATAATCATATTGTATTGAGCGTTTTATACAGACATGTTTATTAAATTTGATCGATTATGTTCCACAAGCTAATATTGCCGTCATTTATTTACACGCGATTGAATCGAACGAGGTGCAATTTAGAGGGAAATAAAAATTTCCAATTTTCCGTACAGGATATTATAAATCATGAAAACTTCAATGTAATCCGATGATAAATCTTCGACTACGATATAGTACGGCGAAAAAAGGGAATCGTAAGGAACCAGCTTGAGTAGGAAATCCCGTATTGTTTCTGTTGGTTTTACTACCGAAGTGGATGGATAATTTATAACGAACGCGACGTCATAAAACGCCATACATACATACATGTCCGTTTGCTAGAAGGTAGGAAGACTACCATGGTAAATAACAACGCAGAATGGGAAAGGTTCACAATTCAGAATGTACATAGGTAGAGATGAACACAGGAATGGTTGTAATAATCCTGGCGTAATCTATATATAATGCCAGTTTAATTTTCGCTAGTATTGTACGCGTACCTACCTATTAAAATTTTGGATAACATTTCATAATTCGTTATATTCATCATTTATATACTAACATATGTTCGTAGTTAGATATCGCATTGATTAATGCATTGAAAACGAAAACAATATAAAACAAAACAATACAAGCACAATTTAAAAACAATAAAGTTCGTCCTTTAATTGGCAGTAGATTTCCGCAGGAATTCATTGTAATTTCTATTATCATCTATTATTACATCTCATTTTTAAATAAACCACGTCTAAAGACGTGCTTAGAATGTTACAATGAAATGTTCTTTGTAAGGAATTCTTTTGCGAATCTTTTTTTATTTGGTTGTGTCATGAATCATTTTTTAACGTATGAATATAAGCGTTCTGTACGTTTTATTAAAGTCTTTATAACTTACTTGTCTTATCAGAAATTGAAATTTTTATGCTTAAGAAATAAAAGAATATTTCAGATGGATTAAATGCAAAATGTTATCAGTGGGCTGGTATACATACATATTATGTAGATAAATGCAATCTAAAAAGTATACAAAAAAAATCTAAATTTGTTGAGATCGGAAAGAAACAAGTATACAGTTACATTAAATTTGGAACAAAGTAATTATGCCATTTTTGGAGTTTTTTTCGAAATATTTCTCTTCTAATCACCTTCAATTTGCCACAATCAAAGATCAAATTTAATCCATTTAATGTTTTTCTATTTTCTTTTCTTTCACAGATTATCAATCTCGCGAGGGCAGTATTACATTACGGATTCATATATGCTTAACTTTTAGATACGGATGCATTCCTTACTGAATACAATAGATACACAAAAGTATTTAATATACATACATACATACATACATACATAATATGTACATATATGTATGTATTCCATTTTGGATGTTAGTTTTGTAGGTAGCTAGCCAAAACAAGTGTACCTACATACATACATATAGTATTGCAGAAGAAATAAAACGGCAAGTTCAAAACTCTATTCAAAACTTTGTTGTCGTCAGTGTATTTTGCCATAGCGCGGCGGTTCCTGCATGTATGTACATACAGCATACTCTATTACTATATCAAAACACCTAACGTTGTTAGCCGGCAACTGCGCAAAAGGTTCGGGAAATTCAGCCCGTATATAACTGGAAAATCTCTTCGGTGGAAAACCAGTCGTACTATAACGTCCTGGCAGAAGTATATTTCCCAGGCGCTCCGAATTGAAAGCGGCGTGTTAAATGAAAATTTCTCTCCCCCTAACGTAATAACTGTATGTATGTATATACAGTTGTATAAAATCGAGTTTACGCCGCGGAATCTGTACTGCCAATAAACGTAATAAATTTATTATAATTATGTAATAGAGAACGAAAAGCTAGTGTTTAAATTTTCGAACCGCATACTGCACTTGGAAACTTGAACTCAAACTTGGTAACTGTAATCCGAAATTTAGAACGGGATCTGTCGTTTCATGTATGGAACACTTCGTTCTGTGAGAATTATCATAAAAAATGCCTTGTTTGAATTGCTGCCGGAAGAAAACCGAGGACGTGAAAGCCGAAGCGATAGAAAGGGATGCCAGTACAGGTTTGTTTCTAAACAATCATCACAACAACAATTTCAAATTAAGAGTCCTTGTCCGCATATACATACATATGTGTGTATATTCGGAGAAATCGTGAACGTAATTTTGAACTTGAATTTGAACTGTATCGAATGTATGCCAATTTCTACATAGGTAAATAATTTCATCTAAAATAAGTTTAAAAATAGGCTTCGTTTTGTGTAAAAATAGGTTTGGACTTGTGGTGTCTGAGTTTGAATTTATTTTATACTCGTGTAACATGAGAATGATTCATTTACCATAAATACATACAATATTATTTAATTTAACTACTTCAATACAATTCGAGTTTGATTATTTATTTTTTTCTTTCCATCTCATCTTCATCGTTTCCTCATCGAACGATGTTATAAGAGCTTTTCGAACTTACATTTTCGCCTATACCGGCGCTAGCACAAGCGCGAGCCTGACAATAACAATGGAAAGCGAGATAGATGTTGGGAGATGATAAGGGTTGTTAGGTCGTAGATGGGCGGTCGACGCAGGATATTAACGGGAACGGCGTGGTAACGTCAAGAGAACACTTACAACAGCGAGAGATTAAACGCATGATATGACGTCAAAATATCCTTATACACACTGTATATACATACATATGTACATATAATATATATCTCAACGAAAGTTGAAACATAAGAAGTACAACAATCGTTTTTGATGAGACCGTGGAAACAAGTTACTTGTGCCTTTTCTAGATATTTAGTTGTAAGAATGTACAGGAATACCCCGCATAGTACGGCCCCAAATAGTGCGTAATTCGCAATAGTGCGGTTAGGTAAATGCAACCATACCCCGTAATAGTATGGTTTTCACAGAATCGCTATCGGGACTCTCCCGTTCTATGCTTCTTCTATGTAATGTAATACGCTTTTCTCGAATAGTACGGCGCAATGGGCTTCAGTCGATCATGTAAACTGTTAGTTTAGAATAAGAGACAATTGATTGAATTTTTTCTCTTTTTTCAGTATTTTGTAGCCGTGATAATCTGTGGGGAGGCAGAATTAAAGGAGGAAAATATTTGGAAAAGCTCGTTAATTAATGTGGTGGTGACACGTTTTTTTATCGTTAAACTCCAATTCAATTTGCCGCTAAACATTAATATGATCTTTCAAGCGTGTTACACGGTTAGATTTAATATATTTACATAATATTAACATACTAAAATATAGCCTGTGAACACGGAAGCTATAGCCTGTTGCTTTTTAGTCGTACATAGTGTACGTATATCCGAATTAAGTCTGGGCATAGCTCCATTTACAAAGACCATTCGATAACAAACTGGACTAATAAAGCCCTCTCAACACACTTATTCCAACGATATTCCAAATTAAATACCTTCATTGGCATTCGATGAATCTAGGTCGTCGAAATAGCTATTCATAGCAGCGATTACCTCCGAATTGGACGAAAATCTCTTAGCCCCGAGTCATTTTCTCAGGTTTGGGAAACAGATGATAATGATAGAGTTATATCTGGAGAATAGGGTGAATGGCACATCAGTTCAAATCCCAATTCATGAATGTTGGTCATTGCAATAGCAGACTTGTGAGCGCATGCGTTATCCTGATGGTGTAACACTTTCTCCTTTGCCAAATGAGGATTGTTTTCTTTGACTTTATGGTTCAGTTGTTGCAGAAAGTGGACATAATACTCGCCAGTTATTGTTTTCCCCTTTTCCGAGTAGTCGACTGAGATAATTCCTGCTGACAAAACCGTTTCTGCTTTCTTTGATGGCGGAAAACCTTTCTGTGTCCATTGCTTGGACCGTTCTTTGGTTTCGGGAGTGTATGGTTATGAAACAGTGCAACTGCATGTCCTTCAGGTTATTGCGAAAACGTGCCAAAAGGTCGCAAGAAACACTCAAACGATTCATGTTTTATTTTTGATTCCAATAGTGTTGAATCCAGCTCTGCTTTGCCAGTGCTAGCAACTCAATTTTTCCAATTTTTACAAAATCACACGACACTTTCACTTTGGCGTACCGTCAAACAGAGACTAATCGACAGATATAGGTCTGTACTGTGATATTTAATCTTTAAAGAATTATTCTATACCCGATATTTATCGCACGATCATCGTAAATCCATTATTTTTTTATGCAAAATGGATAAATTCAAATTATATTCTAAACATTTTCATTTTCTCTAGGAGAGTGTAATATTAAAGCACATAAACGAACTTGAAGCATTACTTAAGGGGAGTACGTAGGTACAATAGTGGTAAGGTTTATTACAGAGCATTTTAGTCGTGTGCTGCCAGCATCATTCGTTTCAATGTGATGTAATCCAATTGCCTCGCGTTTCAATTTTCGTTAAACAGAATTAGTTTCTTCGATCGCTCCAGTTTCAAACACACTTACACATACATACATATGTAGGTACATCTGACATCTTGATTAGTCAATTCCTGGTGCACTTTGCGTTACAGGAATGAATAAAATTGAATTCAAACTGTTTCCATCTAACGTCGAAAGTTTTTGTGCATAAGATATCCGGCATTCTACAGAGAGTGTTATGCAAATGTCAGGGGAAGTGAGATTTTGATACGTTAGCTGATCATACCGGTCATCGAGCGATTTATTTTATATTTACATATTTTACTACTTTGAATGTAAATAGATAGTAGTTGTCCTCCTTTGGTGTAAATATTTTATGAAATTAAGTAGCAACCAGAAAGTCGAAGAAAAAGCGTAAATGTGTTTTGACTGGAGTAACGGTCCACTAATTCACGTTTCACCTCATTTGTCGGGAGCGAAAAGTGGAAATTGCTTCCATTACTCTTGTCCCGGCCGGAATCAATAGCCTGTATACTTTATTTCTTTACCAAAGTCAACCGGCGCGCTTACCCTTAGCGAAAAATTATATTACGAAAAAACCCTATCATGAGCGTGTTTAGTTCAAGTTTATGCAATTTTTCTTCGTCCTTTTTTATCGGAACGAAATCCCATTTTAATTAGGTGATGTTCATGGTGAATATTCGAAACAAAATTTCAACTTTATCGTAGCCGCAACCGGTTGACATAAACATATTACTAATTAGTTTCGAAATCAAGCGCACGGTAGTTGTTTTCATTTCTAATTCGATTTTAATTAAAACACGGGGCGACGTCTACGGCGAAGTATGCGGCAACGTCAGGTTAGAACGATGAATTAACTATGAAAGCATCGGAAAACTGTTACCTACATGTACAAGTATACAGATAGGCGAAGAAGGTACCTATTTTTGGGATTTTGTGTGTAGTAACGGTTTCGTTGCGGTTGTGACATTTCCAAATTAAATCCTGCACATACATATTATGTATGTATGTAGGTACATACCTACACGGAGAAAAATTTATAGTATTTATAAGTATAAATATACTGCATTTTAGTATAATTTATTGCTATATATAGGACAGCAACATAGCATACTAAATTTAACAATAAATTTATTCCTGGAAATTAAGTACCTATTGTACTTCAATTTACTATATTTTATAGTAACTTTAAGTAAATTGCTTGTACTACAATTAGCAATAATTTGTACTAACAGATTTACAAAACCTTTTCACAAATACAAAGACCGCGTCATACTGCATCTCATTCTTTTTACGTACGAGCGCCTTAAACCTTCTCTCTCTCATTTCATTAGTGTTCCAACGTGCATAAATTGAAACTACCTTTATTTAAAAACCAATATAAATACTTTTAAAAACCAATGAACTAGTTTTGCTAGATGTTGTAAATTATTTTTATTTAAAAATTTCATCAAATGTAGCAAACCTTTTGTTTTAATCTTAAAACATTTTGTTTTAAGATTTTAGGAACAAAATTGTTGTTGGCCATTAAACACAGTGTTCGTAATTTTAATACAATTTATACTATTCATAGTATACATTTCTAAATAAAATGTTTTGCTGTCACATTTTTCTCAGTGTACACACATACCATGATTTTCCTACACAAACATATATATGTAGGTATAAAGACAAAAATGATGTAATATTAATAATCTTTTTTTATCTATTGAATAATATAGGAAAATGGGTTCCATTTTAATCCATCATTTATCACGCAACTATCTAGAGACGACGCGATGTATATCCGTAAACATAAGACGTACGCTAACCGGAATAAATGTACTTAAGCGGGTCCCGCAGGAGACGAAACTCGGTCCTTAAGTTTCGTACATACCTATATATCTCAGTCCCCGAGGTATTTTTCAGATCTCGAACAATATGAACATCACGATATGTAGGTACGAAAAAAAAAGGAAAAGGAAAATACAAGAGGTTTTGATAAATCTGAAGAAAAGGGATGCTCTGGATGGATCAGCATCATTATTTCGTTCACGTATAACACGGTCGTTGTAATCAGATGGTCCACGCGGTAATGTGTGTATCTCGTGTTAAATTACAAAACTTTAGATAGTTTTCGAATAAAAGAAATACAAATTATGATGTATGTATACGTAAGAGAATGATTTGATATTATTCAGTTTCAATAGTAGGTACCTAAATTCCATGTTTTGTTTAGGATCAATGCTAAGCGGTTCTAGCGGCGATATTGCGTTTATTTTTCCAGGATAATGTACTACACGTATGCATAACAATCCGAGAACAACGTGAAAAGAATAACAAACAACAGTTATAAAATCCTATGATCATATATCAAATAACACCGATTGAAGGAAAAACGGAACGAAGGAACAAACGAACGAACACACGTGCGTGTTACTTTTATTTTGCGCGAGATACCTACCTATAGGTAGACAGTACGGTAATATATACACGAGCGATAAAACGATGGAAATTTAAACAATTTATCCGCCAGGAAAACCCCGTCGGAAGGACCCAATAAAATCAATCTTCCGTGCATGTCTCGGTTTGACAGCGCGGTGGAATGAAAAATGTATATTTAAGCTCTCGGGTCGTGATCCTGTCTCTGTGTGCTTATCTTTCGCAGTATGTTAGCTCTCCTTCCTTCAGTATCTACATAAATACATACGTATATTAGAACGGCATTTAACGGCTGGCGAGGAGGAGGCTGTACCGCTTACATACATAAATATATGTACATATGTATTTATATACATATGTATGTACATACGTGTTATCTACCTGTCTGGTCTTTTAACATCATTCGATAATCGATAGGAAGCTGTTCTAAATGGAGAACACGCGAGATGTGTTTGACGCACACACATACAACTAAACCATCCTTCTCGGATCGGAGCGGTGAAGACGGGGTATAGGTATACCAAATACGCGCTTCAGGATTATTGGATACAGGTCATGTATGTCGCGTTGATAAAATGTCAATCGCGAATTCCAAATGTTGCGTACACGAATTACAAATAGATCGAGAGCTCCGTACGCTTCATTAATCCGACTCGATTTTAACGTATCGATTGTTGTTTTTATTGCCACAGCGGAGATATTGACAAAAAAGAAATTGCGGCATATAGATATGATTTTAATGCGTTCGAATGAATAGATCGATACTTGGAAAATAATTGCTTCTTAAGATTCAAAACGCCTTCCAAAGATTCTAATACCCGACGAAGATTTCATCCGTTTACTGTAACGTCGGCGGAAATTATTCATGTCCGCGTAAAAAGGGACGAGTCAAGGAAACTTTCCCGACTTGTACGGACTGGATTAAAACACACTATTAGATTAGAACACTTCCAGTTTTTAATCCCTGTGCGTATCAAATTTATGTAGAACGTAGAAAGTTCATTTAAATCATATAACTTCTAAATGTATGTAAGTACATATACTTACTACTACTACTACTACTACTACTACTACTACTACTAGGTAGATATTTACGACTTTCGATAAAATACAAAAGATTTCGATCGATTATACGTCGAAAGGATACCAACCATCTTCTTGATTTTGCAAGGTTGTAGACGATAATTTGCCTAATTAAGAAAGTTACACGCGAACAATAAAAACCGGCCTACATTTATTAGAAACGAAAATATACCATTCGGATTTCGAGTGGTTTTACATTGAGAGAATGCTGTAATTATCTTGGGAGGGTTAAGTGCAGCAGACCGCAAATTAGTTAGTGTTGAAAAGGGTAGAAATAAAATTAAATTAAGCACTTTATTACAGAGAGTTTGACCCCGTGAGTTGTAAGATACTTACATACCTATATACATATATTAAATAAAGTTAATCGAGTAGCTTTTCGGACAGGACACTATTCAAATTTGATCATCTATGTATACTACATACCTATGTAGTATAAAATTATAATATTATACTTATTTACATCTAGAGTTGATCAAATTGATAATAAAAATATTGTACGAGTATCGACCCTATCGAGGAAATCAATACTTTTTCTCCGGTTTCCTCCTATGTCTGCTTTTGTCTTTCTATCCTCATTTAATAGTAGACTTACCTACTAACTCGGCTGGGTATTGGTAGTAAAGCGGGTGGCTTACGACTTCAAAACGACCACCATAAACCGTTATGCACCACATTGATACACGTAATATCTACACAGAAACAAAACACAACGTATGTACATACATACCTTATCAACATACATAATACATATATGTAGTACATACATCCATATTATACACGTATCCGTATCCCTTTATTGAGGTAGAAACTATAGCCACAAATTGCTACGATTAAATAGAGAATTGCAACCTTACAACAACTTCTGAAAATTCTTGATATCAAATTAATATTTCAAGCAGTGGGAGAACGCGACAAGATGGAAAAACTCACGTCAATTACACGTTGATCGGTAGATTCCTATGCAGAGCTGCTTTTTCCGAGAATCCGATATCAAACAAGACGTTTTCTTTATTTATTTCTGGTTTACGTCAATTTTATCCCGGTAATTGCTCCGGTGGATGTTATGTTGTAAAATTTAATATATGTACATATGTACATAATACATATGTATGTACTTACTAATTTAAGTTTTTCTATTAAAGACCCAATGTGTACCGATTTCTATATACGAGGTACGCTTCCTTTTTAATTATATTCTTCCCATCACCTGCAACAGTGAAAACAGTGCCGAAAATCTGCTTGAAATTCAAAAGAAAAATTACATTGTAGACTCGTCTAATTTCCGCATTTCCGTTCGAAAAATCAAAGTACTTTTTTCTTAATTATTCAACTAGGATTTCTTCCTTCCCCTTTTCCTAAACTTATTCCAAGGAAGGTCGTAAGGAACATTTTTCTCCGTTAACTTTGTAAATTAATTATTCATCAAGGAGGAGATCAAAAAGATATAGATGAGGCGTATTTTCCTTACCTACCTCAAATTTGTCGGATTTTTGTTGTTGTTGTGGTAATTGTGAGTGTAAGATTTCGTGTAAGAAATTCACTTATTTAAACAAGAAAACATAAAGACTATCGTATTTCCCATTGCGTAAATGTTACCGTATTTTAGATTATTTGATTCCAAGTTTTAAACGCGCCCGTTTTATTGTATGTATGTACGTTACAGCTTCTAAAATTAGAAAACTTGCGAATTACGATTTCGCTTTAGCGAAATGCGTTTGTGTCCCTATATAAACATATTATGTACATACAACATGTGTACATAAACATTAATTTTCATTCGTTTCTCTTTATCTACTTGTACATGTTTCTTAATTTTCGTGTAAATGAAGAATCGATCCGGTCTACTATTGTTAGGGATGATTGAAAATTTTGCGCGATAATAATAGTAACGGTTCCAAGACGGTAGATACTGTCGTTTCAATGAAAGTATATTTCTATTGGTTTTTAGATTGAAAACTTTGCCACGAATATAGTATGAATGTTTCAGACAAAATAACATCTTTTAAATAGATAACTTATGATTTATGAATGAATGAATTTATGATTATGCATCGATACGTTGTTTATATTGCAGTATGTGTGTTTGCAAACATTGCGATCGATGTTTAGCGAATGCATATTAAATCAGCAATGTATATAACATACATATTTGGGTCATTTTTTTACCGCGTATTTTCGGTACCTACTGTAAAAACGATTTAACGAAGTATAAATAATTATCGCCGATTCACAGTTCTAATTTTTTTTTGGTTTCAATTCCCAAAACATTATTTAATTGTTGTACATATACAGTTCCACTAACTGTATTGGGTCAAATTAACATAAAAGAATGACAAATATGGTTTTTGCCTGATTTTCAGTTTATCCGGTTGAAACAAAATTCGTTGTAAAATGGAAAAACAAACAAATTGCCAAACGCTGGCACACTCACCAGTTATACAGCAATCTATCTACAATATAGTTCAATGTTTTTTACAGGTAATCCTAGAAATAAATGTGCCCTACAACCTGGACATTCCCTTATGGATTGGATTCGTTTGGGATCCTCGGGAAAAGACTTGACAGGAGTTGGAAATCGAGCCGGAAGATTAACGGTATTATTGTACACAATACGTTCGAATTTTATTTAAATGATTTATTCTCACGTATAGGTCACATTAAAACAATTAGAAGAACATGATAAAGAAAACGATGCTTGGTTAGCTATTCGCGGTAAAGTCTACAATATTACCTATTATTTACCGTTTCATCCGGGAGGTCCCGAAGAAATAATGAAAGGCGCCGGTAAAGATGCTACTAGTTTATTCGATCAGGTACATATAAGCAGTATATTGTGTGTGCATATACTTACGTATACATATGTACATACATATTCCACAAATAGTACAAGATTAAATTCAATTCATTTCCTCCATTATTATCGCATTAAAATAAATATCCTGACAACTTGAATCCATAGAGAGTAAAGCCAACTCTTGAATTTAGTTATTACCGTTGAAACCTCGAGATTTCACTTACGCGTAACGTACTTACATACTATGTACATACACATATACGTTCGGAATTCAGAAGCGACCAGCCGAAATCCAATTATCATTTTACGATTTTAAACGTAAAATTTAAACGTACTACTTGTTTAATTTCAGATCCATCCGTGGGTGAACTACGATCAAATCTTGAACAAATGCCTAATCGGCAAATTAGTTTTAAACGATTCCGACCTAACGATAGAAGATCTCTTCGTTAGTAGCAATAAGCCGAAAACACCAACGAGGGATCAGCAGACTCCAAATTCACCGCTCGCGAAGGATTCCTCCGACATCCAATCCAATAACAATCAAGTGTTAAAAGAAGTACAAACGCAGGAACAACAACAACAAACAAACTCAGTGTCGCAACCGCCTTTGCCCAGATTCGATTGGATCCAGAAAATGGATTCGATAACGACAATCTTTTATACGAAATCCTTATCGAACCCTCAAATCGAGATCAATCCGCCGAATCAGGAGAATATCATCAATATCTTCATGCAATTCGACGGTAAACATTTCGTCAACGAGTTGAAATTTTCGAAAAGTATCCAGTGGCCTTGTCAAACTAAGATCAATTACGAGACCGGTAAAATCGAGTTGATTTTCAAAAAAATCGAAAGTCAAATTTGGGAAAATTACGGCACGTTGAGGCAGCGCTACGAGGAACAACCTGTGATGGATTTAAAACTTAAATACAGTATGATAAACAAGGTGCAAGTCAATCAGAATACGTGTCTGTTGGAATTGGAAAGGGTAGATAGCACGAAATTGACCGTACCTCTAGGTAAACACATCAGGATTTTCGGAAAAGTTAAAGGTAATTTATTTGTAAAGGGTATACATGTGTATATGTATGTATGTAGATGCAATAACTTCCAAACTGTATTGTTTTTTTGTGTGTAAATGTGTTTCTATTCTACGTTTTGTTACAACTTTACTTTCTTATAATCGTTTCGGTTGGGATGCTAATAGAGAATGGCTTCCCTAATACTGCAAACACCGAGCCTAGCGATTTATGCTTTTAAATTGTTGTAGGTGAAGAAATGTCTCGAAGTTACACGCCTGTCCCTAACAGTTTATTTTCGAAGTATAAACCTCAAGTTTACACATCCGATAATATTTGTTTAATGATTAAAAGCTATCCGAATGGAAATATAAGCCGGTTTATCTGTGGCAAGAACAAATACGATGTTGTAGAATTATCCAGACCGCTAGGAACCTTCAATTTGGCCGATTTAGAACATAGGGAGTTATTTTTAATGTTAGCTGGTGGTACGGGATTAACACCGATGTTGGGATTGTTGTCGTTCTTACTTGAAAGAAGAGTTAAAAAATGGTAACATTATATGGTTATATCATATGATTTCTTTTTTAATTTCATACGAATTGTTTATTGCAGTCAGAAAGTGTCTCTATTATTTTTCAACCGAACTGAGGAGGACATATTACTCCGAAATCAATTCGATACGCTCCAAAAAGAAGATTCTAGGTAAACGAACGATTTTCGTGAAACATTGCATTTACGTAAGTTTTTCTAGATTCCAACCGACGTACATCCTTTCGCAACCATCTCCGAAATGGAAAGGATTCAAGGGGCATATCACCTCAGAGATACTAAAAGATGCATTCGCTAACCTCATAGGAGATAGTTGTTATACGCGCAAGGACGTTTACGTGCTAGTGTGCGGGCCGACCGTGTTTACTAATCTCGCTCAATCCCTATTGAAGGAATTAGAAGTCAGTGATGAACAAATGTATCTATTTCTCGGATAGCAGGACCCTGGTTTCGAGTACTTTCAAAGTTTTAAGAACGTTAACGAATTTGTGTTCAGTATATTCAATTTAGTGGGAGGACCTGAAACTAGACCAAATAGGCCGAATAATTAGTTTTAATTTGCAAGATTTCTTCGGGAATATGGTTGAATTGATATTGTTGTTGGTGGGATATTTAGAATGTAATAGAAAAATTGCGGACGCAGCTTAAATATTATAATACATATTATGTACTGATGTAAATATGTTGCAGAACATTGCATCGCATAACTATTACAAACTTGCAGCGGGGAACATTGATTGATTTATTTGTGTAGTGATGTGGAGCACTGTATTTTATACTTGTATAAAATTTCTTTAAAATAGGTATGTACAGGGTCTACGGAATAAAGTCCAAATTCTAGTCAACTTATAATTGTTGTAAAAAACGTCGTAAATATCATTATCTTGTAGAGTATTGTAAATTGCCAAGTGCTTTCTTTGATGAAAAACGTTTACCAGTATGGATTATTAAATGTATGTATAAAGAAATGACTATATATAAAATGAGTCAGAGGAAAAAATTCCTGTTTGTGATAGAATTACTTTGCAATAAATTTATAAGGAATAATTAAATGATAAGGGTTGTGAAATTCCCTCTTATTAAAACAAAAATTAATGAATTCGGTTGCACATCTCTTAGATATAAAACTTTTTTTTCTATATATCGGTAGCGAGACGATGTCTTATGTAATAAAAGCTATTTTGGACCGCTCTGTATAATAAAAGAATATTTAAACGTAAGAGACCATCATGTTACCGCTAAAATATCGTGTATATACTTAACTAATTATAATTGAAGCGGACTAAAGGGCTGGATGAATATATTGCCTTTAATTATTACTTTACAATGTAATGTACAAATTTAAGGAAAAGGTAAATGTTACAAATTGTTTCTTTTGATTATGAGAGTCCCTATTATGAATTATTATCCTGCGTGTTTCAAACAATTTTTTCCACCTTTAATCCATTTGGAAAATAGTTTTAGAAACATGGCTATTAATTAGTTAAGTAAATTTGCGAAAATATTGTACCAAATGATTAAATTGTAAATAAATAAGTTTTTATATGTCGTGTATGTTATGTGTGAAAATACCTGCGGGAAAGTAAGTGACTGGAATAAAAATAAATCCACACGAAGAGAATTTTATTGGAAAAAAGAATTTATTATTACGTTTACTTATTGATACATATTTATAATAATATATAATATTATTAATTTAAAATAGAATGAGTTTACCTACAATAATTTTATACAAAAAAGTAACAAAATAAGACTAACAAACGAACAAAATGGGCGAATAAGAGAAATAACAATCATTATCAGCGGTAGGTAAATGTTAATTTCATATTTTAAAAAGTTCTTTATCTCTCAATAATATTATTGTTGATTTTATCCAAAATATAAATGTTTCACACAAATTATGCAAAAAATTGTATCTTTATAACGTCCTAAAAGAAAAATAATATATTTTTAAAAAGAAAACGTTTGTTACAAATTGTCAATAACTATTTTAAAAGCCTATTCAACTACATTGTTTTGTTTTTTCATTAAAAAAGAAAAAAACATCTTCCTCCATAAATAAAATCCCTTAGTAATTTACAAAATTTCGATCTGTTTCGATTTGATATTAACTCAAATTAATACAATAATAAATAACCTACGATAAAATATGCATATCTTACATGCTACAATATTATAATGTCAAACTTGTAACCTTCAATTCAGATGTTTTCGTCGTAAAGCGGCGTAGCATCTCCCAAAGACATGGAATGAGGCGAAGTATTGGTCCTAGGTGTTGATCTGACGGATCGCGGGCTCTTGCTCGTATTCTTCATCCGGGATCGTTCCAAATCGTTCCTGATATCGTCGAATCTAGGTGTGCGTTGTCCGGTCGATCTGGGCGTGTTTCTGCCTTCGGAACGCGGCGTACCACTGTCTCTGTTTTTGGAACGCGCCCAAGCTTCGGCCGCCTTCTGCCAATCTGTTGATTCTTGGCTGCTGTTCATGTTACTGTAACCGCGCGCGCTTCTATCGGATTGGTAACCCCTTCCCGGGTGATCGTTGTAATTCCCGCGAGGTGAATCGGTTTGGTAAGGTTTAGATGCTGCAGAAAAAAAAAATTAAATTAAATTGATCGTACGCATCGTTATGCAACTATGATTACCGTAACCCCCGCGATGATCTCCACCTGTGCTGTACGACCTCAAATGCGGACTGTGTTGCACGCTGGGCGATTGCGACGATATACTTCTGTAAGAGGGCGTTCTTTGAGAGGGTGTCACAGCACCCGGATGCAAGAATGGACCGTTAACATGAGGAGCTGCATTCGTGGGTGGGATTTGCGGTGAAGGAGTCTGTTGCCCGTATCTGGGAGTCTGTTGCGAATGCGGTGTTTGATACGGTGTTAAGAATGGCGTTTGTCCACTCGGTGTGTACGGCTAAAACGTATACATAATTACATACATAAGCTCTTATCGCGAAGAGAAAATAGAATGTTACCGTATTAATGTAGGTATTCGCAGCGTAAGCACCGGGCGTATGCGGGTAATGCGGCGTTTGATTCGCCACCGCAGACAAAGTTTGCATCATATGATTCGGAAGATTCTGCACGACCCTTTGTAAAGTTTCAGAGTTCATCGCTGTTAAAATAAGAAAGGATTTATTTTTATTATAAGTGCAAGATAATCCAAGCAAAACGCATACCGTTAAAACTGGGAGTCGTAGCTCCTTGATAACCGACTTTACCCGATTGTATTCGTGGCGTGCCAGGTGTACCCGGAATGGGGTCTCGGAAATGTTCTTTGAACCATTTAAACAACGATCCTACCGTATCGAACATTTGCTGGCGAAATCTAAAGCCATCTGGCGTTACCGTTACGAACTCGTGACGAACTTTATTGCGCGGCAAATACGACAGCAGGAATTTGCCCGGATAATTCTGAAACGTAACATCATTTAATTAATTTCTCAACACCTTCGAACAGTATTTGATAAATACTTTGGAAGCGCTAATGACGTAGTGTATCTTATTCGGTTGTTTTTTCTTTTCTTCCATTAGATAATCCGAAGCTCTATCCTTCAATCCGCCTTCCGTGTCTTTATAATATTTGAAATAGAGTAAATCCCTAGCGTGAGCTGCCATAGGATTAACATGACGCGCTATGATTTCATCTAAATCTTCAAACTCCTCTCCGTTTATCCACAGCGATTTACCCAACGAGAAAACGTTCTCTTTACCTTCTTCGCGAACGTCTATATGCTGGTAGATGGAATCCGCTACTTTCCAAGTTATCGTCAGATGGTTGGCACCCTTACTCGACGGCCGAATGATTACCTCCCCTTGATCCATGTTCGCCATGAGTTTCTCAGCTTCGGCGTAGGAGATATTTTGAAACGCCGGATGTACTATGACGCGCTTGATGTAAGTTTGCCTCTGTTTTTTCTTTTTGATCTCAGCTTCAGTTAACGTATCCTTATCTTCGGCGTCCTGGTCGTAATACGGATCACGTGTTGGTCTGAGAATTTCAGAAGTAAAAAAAAAACAAGTATAAATTTTATAACGATTTAAAATTCTAGAATCTCACCTCCATTCATGATTTTTATCGGACAAATCACTCGACTTCGAAGTACAATCCACCGAGAACCTCTCTACATCAATCTTCATGATTCGACAATGTATCAATTGCCCGATACCAACTCTATCTTCCGGATTTGACACGTGCTTATCACTTAGATTCTTTATATGTATATATCCTGTGAAATGAAGGAAGAACAAAACAAAAACATTAGGATCGGTATCCTAGAAATCAGTTTGCGATTAATTCGGAGGTACCTGAAACTCCATTGTCCAGTCTTAATTTAACACCGGTAGCTTGGCCGCAGCAAGCTCCCGCATCAAAATGATTCCACACGTCTGAAAGTTCGGGGAAATCATTTTTAAGACAGAACGGACACTGCCACAATCCAGTCTCATCATTTCGGACCGGATTTGCTTGATCTAATTGTTCTCCTTGAGGCTTCTTGCGACTGATACCTGTATTAGATTTATTTTAATTTAATCCCGTTCAAAAAGTTATTGACACGAAAGCTTACCAATAACCGTCGCGGTTACCATCTTTCCTATATAGAAAGTTTCGGGACTTTCTTTCGTTAACATATCGAATAATTCATCGGGAGTAGCTGATGTGTACGGCTGTCTCAAATCTTTATAGCGACAATTTAATTCAGCTCGAATATCGTATAAAGTGATACTTTTATTGCCTGTAATTATGTGAAAATTATTAATAATTAAATCGTGATCACGTCATGATTCTCACCGAAAGCTTGCCGTTCCAATTCCTCGGCGAAAGCATCTAAATCCAAATCCTTTAATCTTTCTGGAGCTTCCAAAATCTCTTCTAAGGCTCCTGCAGGATTAGCACCTTCATCGTCATCATACTCGAGCGCGTCTACGGCCATTTTCCTAGCCCACTCGTACGTTTCCGGATGTACTCGCGAACCATCCAAAATTTCTACGTAAGCTTCAGTACTAGAAATTATTCATTAATAAAGGTGTTTTGCCGTCATTTTATAACGTTACCTATCACCTAAACTGTTCGTATCAATTTTAATGAAACCAGAGCAATTAATGAAAACTTTCGGACCCATGTGGCACGCCGTTACTAATTGTGTACGATTCTCTAATCGCTGATTAGTTTGTTTTAAGACGCGAAGTAAAGCTTGTCCTTTTCTGGGACCTAACCCGCAGATAAATTGTACCAAGTGGCTTTTGTGCGTCTGTTGAACTGCTAAATTAACATCGACGCCTACTTCGTTTGTTCGATTCACGAACTCTAAATAGAGATTTTCTAACAGTTCTTCTTTTGGAATTTGATCCTGTAAAACAGGCTCTTAGTTTATGAAGCAGATCTAAAAAAAAACTCTATTGTACTCACTTGTAGCGGATGATATCGCAAACATAAAATTTCCGCATCCGCATTACACAATTGCGAATATTCGATAAGAGGATCTTGCATCTTCCGAGCTATCGATACAGCTTGTCGTAGTAATTCCGGGTATTCTCTGAAATCGCTAACGCCTTTATTCGAATTAGAATATACCTGAAATAATTACACGCGCTATTATTAAAACAGGCAATCTGAGTAGGCAAGTAGGACGAAATACCTTCGCTAATTCATTGTCAACAATCTCAATTCCGATACTAGGAAACTGTTCAGAATCAACTAAATCAGAAATGATACCCTTAATATCTTCAGCGATCATTAACGCTTCTCTCGATTCACCACCGATACAAATTACGTGCGGCTTCTTAGTGAATATAAAATTTTTTATTGCTAATAGATCGGCTTCTTTCATCATTTTCTCATCTTCCCGATAACTATTCATTCGTTTGAGCAAATGGGGTAATCTTAAGTAATCGGTGATGTCGCCGTCAGGGGCTGACATGCACGCGAAAGCAGATTGGGTATAATCAGGAACGTAGGCTATAGCCATAACACGAACACCTTTTGAAGTGTCCCAATCATCGTCTTCTTCTTCGAAAGTAACTTTATACGGAGCGACCTAGTTCAAATTTTGACTTACATATTAAACGCAATAAAGAAGTGGATGATAGACTTACTTTAATCCAATTATATAACTTTCTACAGCAAGCTTTTAAAACGGATTCTTTAGCTTCCATCAGGAGAGTCCGTTTTAATTCCGACTTAAAATCTGGTAGGATACACCTGGTTAGAGCTCTTTCAACACATTCCATTCTCAGGGCATTCCAATCTTGGACATTTTTACTAAATTCATCCTGAGACAGAAAATAAAAATAAACCGATTCCTCGGGAAATTATGCAAAAGAAATTTACCCTAATATATAACTGTTTAACTTCGTCAATGTAAGAACTTGAAGTGCTTCCCTCGATGTGTTCGTTGATCGTTATTGTAATTAGATTTTCTTCTTCTGCTAAACTTAATTTTAAATATTGATCAGCAGTTAAGTCTCTAACCGGTTTATCCTTAACGTACTTCATGCTACAATCAACGAATTAAATACAAAAAAAA
>SMLS01071764.1:0-15114 GCA_004785975.1 Popillia japonica | reverse complement strand
TTAATTGAAAGCAACCTGCATTCAGAGGACTTCAAAAACTTATTAAGGATGTCGGAAGATCATTTTAGCTATCTGCTACAACGTATATCTCACCGCATACAAAAAAAGTGATACACATCTCAGAGAAGCTATACCAGCTCAAACAAAACTTGAAATAATGCTGCGTTATTTAGCTACCGGCGACAGCTTCAAAAGTCTGGAATTTTTGTTTAAAGTCCCAAAGACAACAATAAGTAAATTCTTACCTGACGTTCTCGATAGCATGTACATATATCACTCTGAAACAATTTATAGAAGTAACTGAAAATATCAATAACCACTAAATATTAAAAAAAAGTAGATATTTTTTGTGTTTTATAATTATTAACATAAAAAATTAAAGGTTCGTAAATGTTACATTAGTTTCAACATCAGTACAATCTGACATACTTTTAGTGTATTGGCTTTGATACAGTTCGGGATAATCAGTATATATCGCATGGTGTGTAGGTGTATTGTTAGATTTGTAATCATCTACGCTTTCGGATGTTACACCTTCCACACTAGTAGGTGTCTCTGGAGGTAGCTGATCCGGCACATGTGCTTCCATCACAAGGGAAATCATCTTTAGTCCCAATGAAAAGTTTTTGGGCGCAGGTACATTTCGTAACAGTGACACAAGATATTTGCCAAAATGATCCCAATGATCTTCATGGTATTGGTTGGGCAAAGTTGTTTGGGCTGTACGAGATATGTCATCTAACCTCTGTAAAGCTGCATGGATGTTTGACTTATGTAATGGTGCACTTGGAACCGTTTTGTTTTCTTCGTTGTACTTGCCCAAGTGTTTGACGTTTCCCTATCTTTCCCTTACTCAAAAACTGAGAAGACTTGTGAGAAGCGCCCGTTGCTCTTGCTATTGTCTTTCTTTGGCTTGATGTTGTAGGGTTATTCAGTCGGTATTCCGATTTTTGTGATTGCTCCGCCTTTGTTGTCGGCGATAAAAGCTGACTGCTTAAACTCACTTCTTCAACGATGCCTGACTGAAGATCTGAATCAGAATCGACATCGTTTTGCATCTGTCGTGTATATACGTTTTGCATATTTATATCTTGAGTGTGTATATCCTGAGTATCTTGTGTCTGTATTTCCCCCGGTACCCTGAATGTCTTGTTTCTGCTGATCATTCTGTAAATCAAAATAAAAATTAAGTTAATCAGATAACATATGTATATGTTCATAAGTACTTCTTATAAAATGTATTTATGTCCTTTTAGGTGCCTAACACAACAAAACAATGGCAATGCATTGAAAGCGGTTTCAGAACAAGGTGGAACTTTCCAAATTGTATAGGGGCGATCGATGGAAAACCTATAGTAGGCACCACCTAACTGTGGTTCAGATTGTTTCAATTACAAAAAGAGCAACAGTTCCATATTATTAGCACTAGTTGACCATGATTACTGCTTCACATACATCGATGTTGGAGCAAAGGGAAGAGCTTCAGATGGCGGAGTTTGGGAAAATAATTCTCTGGTTCGTGCTTTTGAGAAGAAAGGTCTTAATATTCCTCCAAATGGAATAATAGTCGGCGATGATGCTTTTCCATTAAAAACTTCTTTTGAAGCCATACAGCAGAAGAAATTTAACAACTGAAGAAAAAGTCTTTAATTACAGATTATCAAGGGCACGGCGTATATCGGAAAACGCGTTTGGCATTTTAGTAAGCAAATTTCGCATCTTCGAGAAACCACTTGCATTAAGTCCTGAAAAGCCTGACAAAATAGTACTGACATGTTCCGCCATACCTAACTGGCTGCGTAAAACAGGTACTGCCTATGTACCATTTGGTCTTATCGATTCTGAAGACGTGAATCATCGCAGAGTGCTGGGAACATGGAGAGATGTTTCATCACGCTGTTTTAAATATCTCACATTTAACAGGCGATAAAATCCCACAAGAGCTGCATCACAAAAAAGAGACAAATACTGCAAGTATTTTAATGAAGAAGGTGCTTTGCCATGGTAGTGGTAGAATGCCGGTGGTTCATTGTCTATCAGTATTTTCATTTTCACTAGTATTGACCATATATCTTATCACTTCCTTTTTAAACTGCGTAATCGTAATATTACTTCCGGTAAAATTCTTATATAATGTAAAAGCATTTACCATGGAAGTTGTAAGCAAAAGCTCAAACGCAATTTTCCTGTACCATTTAACAGATCTACGAAGAGGATTAGAATGCGATCCCATTTGATCAGAAAGATCCACAGAACTTTTCCCATGGTTGTTATCTATTATGACTGAGTATTCTAGTTCTATTTCTCTCTACCATTTCATCATCATGCTTTGAAGACAGTATAAGTACATCTCTGTGGTCTTTCCACTTCAGCACTGTTATTCCATCTTTGTTCTCCATGGCGGCAACTTCTCCCTTTTTGAGTTTCTTGTCTACAACTTCTTTTGCGCGTATCCCTTGCGATTTTTGCGTATTGTGCCAAGGTAATACCAATTGTAATAGTAACTGTCCGTTACTAAGGTTCTACCGACCCCTATAATATCTTGGGTAAGAATTGTTACAATATCTTCTGGAGTTACTCGTCCACCATTTTCTTTGCCTGCGTAGATTTTGATATTATATGTGTAGCCTGTGCCTGAACTTAATTAAAAAGTTTGATACCATACTTGTGTCTTTTCGATTTAATGTATTGTTTTATAGACAATCTTCCTCTATAAGGCAACATAGTCTCGTCGACACATACGTATTCTTCAGGAGTATAAAGGTCTTTATAATTCTTCAGGAGTTTATTTAGTAGGGGCTTTATCTTAGCAAGTTTATCTGCAGCGATAGCTTGATTGTTGTCTGCAAAATGAATTGTTCTGAGTAAAATTTCAAAGCGATTACGAGGAAAACTGAAGGAGAATCTGTTGACCAGCAGTCAGCCAAAGTAGGCACTTTAACTAGTCCACTAGCCCTAAAGATGTTTTATTTCAGATTTAGTTGTTGGTACCCAATTATGATAACGGGAATTGCCACTTGCATCCGTTTCAAGCAAGAAGCAACTAGCATAATGATTTGTTTGATCTGCAATATAGGAAACAATGGAATCATCTACAATAGCTTCATAGAATTCTCCTGGACTTGCATTTCCTAATAAAGCCGCAACTTCTGGCTTTCCAGATGACAGGGTACAACTTGGAATGGCTTTATAATTTCTTGCAATTGGACCCCATCCCTGACCATATTCTGATAAAGTGGGCTGCGGCGTCGGCGTTTGTGATAAATCAGAGTCTCCTAAACTTCCAGTTTCAGGTTCATTTTGGTTAGTTTGAGTTAGGGAGGGAGGTGCTTCTATGAAGTGACTCGTGCCGGCTTCGGTACATGATGGAATTACTAACTTTTGTTTGTTTTTTTATTCCTCTTGCTGGTTCTTCAAAATCATCATCAGAGTCGTCTTCTGAGGAATCAGATGGTCGATATGAATCACTATCCGAACTTGTAAAGGGCTCTATGGATGACTCGTCTGAATCGAAATCCATGAATTTGTTCGCAAGTTTCTTTAAGTCTTTTTGCAGTAGGGGTCTTTTAGAGATCTAAAATAATATCATATTATCAAAGTATACAAAAAATGTAGTACTATACCCTACCTTACGTTTAGCACTAAAGCAAATGCCAGCAAGCTACAAAAAGCAACTATACATAACCTACAGTACGAAACAAAAACAACGACAATACAGCACCACCACTGACCAAAGCGCCATATATCGGACTAGTACTTCCTCCTTTATCGAACATTATTGCCGCGCAAAGCAAAGTCAAGGCACCAGCGGCGCCACAGAAGAATTTTACTAGAAATTTAATTACAGTGATCCCATAGGACCAGCATAAAAAAGCAGTAAAATCTTCAAAAAAACGAACAACATTTTTATTTTAAATACATGGGAAGTTAATTTTAAGTCCAAGAAACGTATTATCGTCTTTGGCCCTACAGAATAAAATATGTTTTTTTGTTCGGCAGTCAACGTGTTAAATGTTGCTATTACTTTGAAATCCATTTCTGTCTCCATAATCACTCACGTATTTTTTCTTCATATACATATTTACATACAAATTGTTAGTCATGCATGACAGGGTTAAAATTATGCACGTGGTGGTTAGTTTGCGACCAGTAGCTGTTGAAATAAGAAAAGAGTAGGAAAACGAGGATTGGAATTACAGAAGTAGGAACAAACCGATTGTTTTGAGCATTTACGGTGCCATTTAAGCATGATGCTTCGTCTATAAAAACTATTTTTTCCAAAATGTCCTCATTTTCATTTAACAGATTAAACATAGTTTCACAAAACTCGGTTCTTTTTATTTTATCATGTTCAAATAGCTGCTGGTGATTGCCGAATTTATAAGGTTTATATTTGAATTTTTTAATATCTTGAAGACTGAAGTGTCGCAATGAGGTCGCATGATTCTCTTCAGCGTAACATAATATTGCCAATTCTACTTCTTCGGTAAGCACATGAGAAACCTTTGTCTTTTTTCGGTACAAATTCACTACACAACCTTCGGTATTAAATTTCGTAATATTGTAAAACGTACCATTGGATGGTATTGGTCTGTCTAGATAATTAACTGAAAACAGACCAGGAATACTGCGCACAGTCTTATTACCCTTATACCAATTTACAATTGTTATTTTCTCTTCTGTAGTATACATGTTGAAATAAAAATAAATACAAATATTAAACTTTATTTCTGTATAATAGTGTCAAAATTAACAACTGCTAATAAATTTCCTTTGTATTTGTTTTATCAAAGAGTGCATTAACTTATGATGTACATTTGTCTACAATACAATACATAGTTTCGCAGAACTCAGTGCTCAGTGCCAAATTTGTAAGGTTTGTACTTGACTTTTTTTAAATATGGAAGACTTAGAAACATTACACTCTTGCGGCAGCTTTAGTTATTGGTAATTTTGTTTGGCTTTTTTGCTCTCTTGATTCATTTTTACTATTAGATACATTATCTTCAACTCCCAGATGGTTGACATCTAATGGTCTGTTAGTTACAGTAGCTGGGAGAAAATCGCAATCTTGAAATTTCAAACCTAAACGGCCAAACACCAGTGCAAGAGAAACCCGCTTGAATATTTGATGGCGTAGTAGCTAAAGGGACTGATTCTTTAACAATTGATGGTAAATTATAAATTGTCATACGTTTTCCTGGATTATTCTTCCTCCATTGATCTGCAGAGTTGTTAAAATAGTTTTTAAAAGGACCATATTCTCCTCGATCTAGTGGTTGTAGCCTGTGGGATGTATGTAGTGGAAACGACAATAATGTAATAAAATGAGCTCTGCAATAATCGATCAAAGAAATAGATACATGAGAAGAGTGGTTGTCTAATAATATCAAAATTTTATTAGTCGTGCTGGATTTAGCGTGCTTCACAAAGTGTTTCATAAAGTCAAGCAACTCATTCGCTTGCATCCATCTGGACTTGTTTCCTCTCCCAATACATCCAATAGGACCATCTCTAATAAAATGGTCGTTGACGGGTAGCCGGGGGAATATAAACATTGGCGCAATTGCGTTGCCAACTGCGTTTACAGCCACACAGACTAACAAGTGTTCCACGTTCCCTTTTTAGCTATTCATTTGCTTGGTTTTTGAACAGTGGAGACGCCAGTCTCGTCAATGTTGTAAATATTGTGTGGTTCAAAACTGTGTCTTCCCATTACAGTTGCCAGTTTATTAATAAAGTTGGAGACGTTCTCTCGATTGAAATTCATGGCGCGTGCAAGGCTGGTTGCTTGAGGGGTGCTGTGTGAGTGTTGAACGAGGGTTTCTTCTCAGGAAAGCTGCGAGCCAATCTTCACTAGCGTGTTCGGTATCATTCTATTTTTCAGGATAATTAAGTCTGTTAGCAGATGCAAACTGAAACGCTACTTTACGAAGATTCTTTGTAGTAAGACCAAAATACAAATCGACAGCTTTTTCACAGTATTTTACTAGCAGTGATTCTTGCGCAATACTAAACACCCTATTGCGAGGATTGTATCCTACGTTACGCTGTACGTTGTTTCGTAGAGTATTTATAAATCGATTTAACGAAACATGACACATTCCATATTCCTTAGCTATGTATGTTTCTAACAGACTGGTTATTATCAATTACCTTTCTTGCTGCTTCTTCGTAAATAATTTTAGGGATCAGTCTCCTATCTGTCTTCCGTGGTCTCGGCACCCCATAACCTTAAAATATACTGTTTATATTTCTGAGTTTTTTGGGCAAAACAACGAACCACTGTTTACTGAAAAATAAAGCTACAACTACAATAAAGCCAACCCTTACCTTAAAATATTGTCAATCTAAACACTTCAAGCTTAAGAAAACAATTTCTGGCATCTGAGATATATCTAAGATTCGAAGCATGATTACAGCGCACCATTAGTAGCCAGGCGTACTAATTTTTAATGGCGCCATATTTAAATACTATACTTTCGGAAATAAACGAAGATATTCTTTATAAATAGATAAAAATGCAATAATTAATTATTTGAGGGACATATTTAACAGCTTAATAATCAATTACGCATTTCTATCTATTTTCACCAAACATTATATGTAAGTATAGTAGATTTTAAAAATAAAAACACAAACATTGTTTTAAGTGCATTTTATTTAAAAAACAATGATAAATATAATAAATAAGAAAATAATAAATAAATCTACACAGAACAAAAATAAAATAAAATTCTCAGAAAAACAACAGTTAACGATTAATCAGATTCTTGTAAAATATTAACAATAAATAAAAAATATTGCCAAATTAACAGGTACTAAAGTCTTTTAAGAATACGAAACAGTAACTAAACTCATAAAAACAATAATAAATATATTATAAAAAATCACAGCCAAATTCAGGTCAGTCCAGTTGGCATGAAAAGAAATAAAATGATTAGTAATATGTTACAACTCACATTATTTATTATTATGATTAGCATTTTGTTTTACGGCACCTCCATTTATTTTTTTCACTCCTTTCCAAGTTACAAAAATATGTTTTAAATAACATATTGAGAACTAAATCAACTATTTTACTTTTAACAACAAATTTGCGCACATTACACTGTAACCACTCAAACGCCACATTATCACTAATGCATAATTTTAACTTTTGATATACTTTTACATTATGCCCTCGCTCTTCTAAGTATTTATAGATAATCTGATACATATGGGCTATACTATATATTAATTCCATTCTGGCATATTTCAAATGCTCTTTCTGTGTGTTCTCTTTAAACATTGTAAATGTAAGTTCAGGTAATATTTCAGTACTTAATAAATCAAAATCACAATCTTCGCACTCTAATTGAAGCCGTTTAACTATATATCGGGATACATAAGTTACTGCCTGTAATTCTGCAAAATCTATATTTTCTGGTTTGTCTGTTATATTCCATGGTATACTATCTTCCTCTTCAAATGTTGCTGTGTTATCCTTCGTTATGCAATTACTAATAAATGTGTTCAGATCATCTAAAACATCACTATCATCATCTTCACAATTTTTGCCTCTGTTTTTGTATGACACTAATCCATTTAATATCGACGTTTTTAAAGCACTGGGCACTGATAACAAGTTGGGATCTCATTACCTCTTCCATACTGCCTAATAACGCTAAATAAATTCTCCAAAGGATGTTGAGTTATTGCTCTTGTCCTAAGAAATTTGAAACCAGCTTTGCTGCATATATATCCCAAATCATTATGAAACCTTCTATACTTTGAATCCAACCCATTTTGCATCTTGGAGCAGTAACTTTCCTTCCATTTCTATCAAAAAAGTTCCACATTCGAATTTTTTTAAACATACTATACCAAAAGTCTCTATGTTTGGATGTACTACTAACACAAGCTCTCATATCTTTTCCTTTTTCCGGGTATGGTGTTCTATCATTTACAGAATCAAACAATTTGTCTACCTGCTCAACAAATTGTGCAGTATGTAATGCATCGGATGAAAATGTACTTACTGAAAATGTTTCTAAAGCCGCTGCCATTGTATATCTTAATGTTCTTGCTGCAACACACACTCGCATTTTCATATATGATTTCTGGAGCATTAAATCTTCTTTAGTTAGTTGCATAGTTGAAAAATTCTTTGGCTGTCAAATTCAAAACAGGCAACAATATGTTGCCACTTTGCAGTTTTCTTATCCTCAAATTCTATGTCATACTTCATAAGAGCATTCCGTATATTCTTTAATAAATGGGGCGGATCATGTACAGTAACAGTTACTTCACCATTTACTGTAAAATATGGTCCGCGTTTATCTGAGTTACATTCTGCAACCAATTGTCTTAATGCAGCTGAATTTGTAGATCCTTGATCACATACACAACACACAATTCTTATACTTATTGACTGCAACTGGGTAATTATTTCAACTATAATTTTCTTTAGTTCTGCTGTTGGAATTTGATTTTTTGTAAAATAGTATGCAATCGGCTGTTTCCAAACTTTATGTAATCCAGATAGCATAAATACTAAAGCATGATTTGCTGCGACATTTCTTCTTCCGTTCACAGCTAAATCAACATATTCTACAACTTTTTTCAATTTACTATCATAAGCAAATCCAGGGGACAAAGATATTTCATCAAACATCAAGCAGCTATATCTATCCATAGGATTCAGTTTCTTTATAATATTTTCTAAATTCCGTAGTAAGTCATTATTAATACCGGTGTCAAAAGGAATTGCACTTAAAATTCCTTGTATCGTAGACTTCCCTGGCAGTCTTAAAAATCTCTGTAGGAACCTGTAAGCTTTTGGGCTTCTTTTATAGAGTGCAAGAGCAAATATTTTATTTTTTAATGTCCATCGTTGTCCTTTTTTCTTCCTTTGCATATTAGCAAATTGCGATTTACTTAAGTCTACTCCAGGATCACTTAAACTAGTTTCTAGTTGTTTAAACAACTTCGTAGATGTTATTCGCAATGCAGCTTGTTGCCTTTGTTTTGCTTTAGTAATAGTTTTCTTTAACCCATTAAAGCCCGTAATTCATTTTTGCTGATTTTTATTCAATATTTTGTGTGTTTAATATTGAATATATTTAAATACAGTTTCTCTGAAAAGAAGTGTTATTTTAGTATTATATAAGGACGTTTCGTCCTGGCAACTAAAGTTGCCACTGGGATAATAAAGGACATTTTTATTAAAAAGTGATATAATTTTATTTTTTACTTATGGAATGTTTTGAAACAGTTTTCTGGGTGCAATGGTACATCACATTTGCTACAGATATAATGTGTACGATTTCCACATACTTTGCATCTTCTATATTTGGAAGTTCCCTTTTCAATAATGTGATCAGTTCGGTCTTTCCGAATTTCTTCCAAGGCCGGGGAAAATTGCAAAGAAGAACGAACACCTGTAGCTTTGCGAGATTCCCCAAAAGACTTCAAAATGAAAATGGCACATTCCCTCCGAAAGTTCAAAAGGGTTAAGTTATGGCCAAATTTCCTGTACATAAGCCAACCTTGTACACAACAAATGTCAACTCCCCAAGCAAATAATGGCCACCACCATTTTTTAGATCTTATTCTGGATCGGTAAGATGCTACAAATTGATCCGACAGATCAACACCGCCCATGCACTTATTATAGCGATCAATTGGGTTAGGTATATTCACTGGAACCTTGGCTTTTTCAGTTCGGCTATATCTATTTGATTTTTTCAAGGGATACATGTTCTCGCAATTGCTGAGAACAGTGACCACATTATTATCATTCCAGCGCACTGCGAGAATATTACCGGTACCAGATGACGATAGTGCACCTCGTGGTGTTTTTCTAAAAGCTTGCTTGTCTGGTAACTTCATTAGAGGCTTGCACCGATTTTCACGTAATGTCCCGGTACCTCCTATTTTTTTTTCATTTAGTTTTTGTAATAAGCCAACTGAAGTAAAAAGATTATCAAAGTAAAATATAGTACCCGCCTTGGCGTCTATGTAATCAGCTAAACCAAGTACCACATCACCACCTTGACCCAAACCTGTTGTCGGAAGATGTGTTGAAGCACCACAATAGGGCTCGGCATGAAGTATTCTACCAGAAGGATCTGCAGCTACCCATAATTTAAATCCGAAGCGAATCGGCTTTCCTTTTATAAATTGTTTCAGTCCATGTCTGCCATAATAAGGTACTATACTTTCGTCTATGCTAACAGTTGGTCCTGCACTTATTACTTTGAATGATGCATTCAATATATCAATAAACTTGCGCACTTTATATAAGTTATCATTACCGTCATTGGTTTCATTGTTAGCAAGATGCAGATGAGCCATAATCTCATCGAAGCGGTTTCGACGAATTGCATTAGAAATTAGTTCACAGTGAACATCGGGTTCTGCTGACCAATAAAGTCTCCGATACGGTAGTGGATGATATCCAGAAAGCAACATTACACCAATAAAAGTCAAAATTTCGGGCTCTGAAACATTAAAATTGTGCAGCAGTTTCTGCGAGGCATAACGATTTGTTTCACGGACAATATGCACTAACATCTCTTGATTTAAAAACGTTTTCATTGCCTGAAAAGGAGTTTTAACGGTTTCCTTTAGCAAATCTTCTGCATTGGGATGAATCACACTGTCATCAAATTTTGGTACTTCAGAATTTATTTCGGTAATATTAGCACACCACTTTGCTTCCTGAGCTAAGGAAGCCTTAGAACGCTTCGCCGATGGCTGCTTTTTATTTGACTTTTTACGTTTTATTGTACCCTTTTTGTTTGGCTGTACACTAGTCGAAGGCATACCAGTGTCCACTGGTTCGTTGTCTGAGGCGTTATGAATTTCGTTATCATCGTACCGTACAGCAACTTCTGCGCGAAGTATGCGACCAGGTAGACGATCAATGTTTCCCTCTACTTCTTCATCGGATAAATCGGAATCTTTATCAGTTTCTGCATCGGGTGGTTCAGCCGGCGGACAAATTGCGATGCTCTGGGGTATTTCGTCATCTTCTGAAATCATGTCCAGCAGTTCATGAAAAAGTAACCCGTTTCCGGCTCTTCCGCGGATATACCTAACGAAAAAACTTTATATTATATATATATAACCTCATTTTCCCATTGGCAACTAAAGTTGCCATCGAAATCTAAATGGCCGCCATTTCGTAAAATCTTACTGAATTGATAAACTAATTATAAAAGTACAAAATAACATATTTTAGCAAGACTACTAAATTATCTAATACTAATATAAATATGATTACAAGCCTATATACTTACAAAGACTGATCTACTGCCATCGAGCTTAGTGAAATACGCTGACGCACTTGAAAACACTTGTGATTATCAAGACTTGTAGCACACTTCTAACGTTGTAGCATTAAATCTACATGCAGTACATATTGTGCCACCAGTTCAACACAAAATTCCCTTCATTAACTACATACATAGGCGTACTTGGCGAATTTAGTTAAGTGGCAACTTTAGTTGCCACCGGGCTTTAATGGGTTAATCTCAAAATTGTTGACTGCTGCTTTCTTGATAAGTTATAAAGTGATTGGTTCTTTTCAGAGATGCTTTTTACATACTTTATTCCACATTCCCGTAACACACTCTTTCGTTTTTTATGAATCAAACTATTACTTTTGTTCGTTTCAAAACTTGATGGATTTATTTCGTTACAGGTGTCTATTTTACTATGTCTAGAATTCACGTTCTCAGCTGTTAAGTTGTTGTTGAATATATCTGGCTCAGCAAATTTTATCAGTCTACACTTGAATGTACTTGTAAAATTCTTTCCTGAAAAGTGATCCTGGCATATGTATTGCCTTCTAATTGGGTCAGACAATTCTGGAAAATGCATTTTCAATATGCTTGCCCATCTCCTTCCTCTTGCAGTTTTTACATCAAATGTAAAAAAGTGCTTATCTTGGGAACTATTTTTATTTATTAACATATAACGAATGTTAAATCTGAACACACCCCTTATGCTTTTAAAATAAGGATTACAGCAAGAACGAACACTCGCACAGAACGGAATACAACAGGATACACTTACTTCACCCATTTTAATTTAGAATTTTATAGTAGAAATTAAACTTACCAAAAAATTTTCACACAGACAATCGCCGACACACTGTAATGGCCGCTGTACAAAAATAAATCACATGATATGCAAATTCCTCCAAATCTAACGGGATGAACGGAGTACGCGTGCGCGAAAATTGCATTAGTTCTCCTGGCTACAAATGGTGCGCCACCATCGTGTTTTGAATTGGGTAATACAAGTTGAACCTCTTATTTCCTTTCTCTATGACGTAAACTAACTGAATGACAGATAACCGTATAGCATTCTGCTCTACCCCCCACTCGTATTTCACTATAATTTAAAGAGATGCCGCTGTTATCGGGCGTGTTACTTTCGACACCTGTTACAATTGACACCGGTCTCTAATTAAGGAACCATGAAACATTTATAGAGTTTGTTTTTTTTGCCAGTTTATCTGAAAATATTGCAGGTCTCACTGAAAAAAATTGAAATGTTTCAAATATCAGATCGTTACGAAAATTAGTAGCCGGAGTAAATCGGCCCGGTAGAAGACGATTACCATCTCCAAATTTACCTACCACCACCGAGACCGCAAAATCGCTAAAAAACATCGCTGATCGTCGCCTACTTAGTAGTTGATTGCTGACCTTCCTATGCTGAAAACAATTAAGTATGATCTAAATTTAATCCCATTCCAACAAATCAATCAACAATGTACTTACTGTAAACAAACTGGTACTTTTTTGCTCCTCTCTCATATATGAATATTCAGAAATAAGCATCACCGTTTATTTATTTTTAATAATCAGTCATGAAAGAAGAAAGTATTTTGAGTTTGCGCCTTAAGATTTCATACATAGAGGTTAGTTAAAAGTATGTAGACGGCTACTTATTGTCGTTAATATTCATTTTGGAAAATTTTGTTGAATATAATACTACGCGCGGTGGCCAGGATGGTATAAGTAGCAAAAAGAACGTAAGGCATCCGCCCAAATCCCGATTGCCCTACCGGTCTACCACAGCGACCAGCTAACTCAGCTTGAAAACCCAGGGCGCCACCGCGTATGCTAAAGAACGGGTAGACACGATTAGGCGGAACCTAATAGAACAAACGGACCAGAGGGGAAAAAACTCAAAACATAACCATTTTATTTAACACCCGACAAACTCAGAGCGCCAGGCACCCTGTATAATCTAAACCGGAGAAATAAACAGTTCTACAAACAGTTTATAAATATAGCAGTAGTTATCTTATGAACTAAATTCAACTTCTTTAGCAAGATTAATCGACCTTACTTGAGATTCACCCAATATATTAAAATATAAATAGGCGTTCACATGAAAGTTTTGATTATTAAAGTATACTTCAATTTACATGGAAATACCAAAGCTTACCTAAAGATGGTACTGGAAGCGACCACATAGGTATAATAGGTGATCTAAAGGTACAATTTAAAACTAAATTTACAATTAATAAAAGTGTGAAATTATCAAAATTTATAACCACTAATTAAATTATTTGCAACCAACTAAAGCCAGAACTAAAGAATGAAATTTAAAGCACAATTTGATATGACACTAAAGTCACAATTTACGAGACCAATTACCAAAATTCTTTAAACAAGATATATATTTATTTTAAATTCTCAAGGTTAAGATGTGTTAGGCACTACGTTACTCTTTAATGAACCTGACAACTTGAGATACGATGGAAACTGGACTATTCCCCAACGCAGTGATGCGAAGGACTTAGCCGCAGCTGGATTCTACCAGATCGTTTTAAATAAAATGTTCGTCACAAACATTTAGTCCCACACAGACAGCAAATACAGTAGGATTTAAGATCAAATAACGGGCTAACTCCAGAAATTCTCGTTATACTCCAACAAGATGGATGGCTGGCCTTGGTTCACACCAGCAAAAAAACCTTTAACTGCTTCTGATCGGGTAGAAGACTAGGCAGAAAACAAAAGCTCTAAAAGGAAGGAAAAACTAAGGAACTTAATTACAGCACCAAAATAAAATAATGAAATATAGCAAATATCACTACCTAAGATATCAGGCGAGCTGCTTGGATTTTCGGCGGAACGTCGAAGTCGGTTGAAACAAATCCACACACGTGGAAAAATGGTTTACACAGCTTCAAATTGACTAAAGCCACACGGCATGCACTGTATTTTACCTTTGGTGCCACAAAAATGCGAAGCAAATCCCAATCAACTGGTAATAGAAACCGCTAATATTTCGCGGGCACACCACAATCAACCTTACTTCTATACCGAATTTTACCTAATGGCTACGGTGATGTAGCAATCACGTGTTCCCTTCTGAAATACCGATGAAGTAGGAATCATACTAGTGCATTCAAATGCGCAAAACAAGTTGCCTATACCCAGGTATAATATCGTCCACAACGTTGATTTAAAACGACCTAACCGAATACAATGGAGACCAAAAGTAATTTTGTGCACGTAACAATAAGTTTGTTATGAAAGTTTATCTACATTTGGAAATACTTGATTTTTTTTCAATAGTTTTTAAGTTACATTTTTCTTTACAATATTTTCTTTTAATTAACAAAATTTTACGAGATATACTATTGTTTTCATGTAAAAATTGTAAAGGGAAAACATGTTCAATCGAATGGTAGAGTAATATATGCGGACAAGTATAAAAACGACTGAAGAAAAAAGAAGTTCAATTTATCAAATGTAGATAAACATTTCACTTTTACATTAAAAAATAAAAATATTAAATCCTAAAATGAATATTAAAGACAACAAATAGCCGTCTCCATACTTTTAACTACTTTTTAAAAAATATTTATTTTGCACAAAAGGGATGAGCTCTCTAGCCTAGTTGCAAATAAGAACTGACTAACTGTTTACAAAGATGGGCTTATATACTACACTTAATGCTTATCTAAATTAGGTGAAACTACACTTTCTAAGTACTAAAGGCGACGGCTGTCCTTGTACCTTCGGAATGTCGTCGGATATAATTCCTCCCTCCTTACACAGTAAAAAGTATTTTGTTAGTATAACTATTACTTTTAGTACT
>SMLS01071763.1:0-22653 GCA_004785975.1 Popillia japonica | reverse complement strand
TAAAATTTCATTATACATATCTCAAGTCGTTTTGGAAAAATCAAATTCAACACGCTGTAGATCGGTAACGAAGCGTTTGCGGACCTATGTTTATAGGAACTGTTTTGTATAAAATGACCTGGGCAATCACTCCCTTTAATATTGCCGCATCTTTTTTAAACACCCTGTATGTATGTATATAACTCATTTTATACATTATTCGTATAGCACGCTTTTGAATTTGCAATATTCTATGCGTTTGTGATGATGCACCCCAATGAATGATACCATAACGCATGCAAGATAAAAAAAAATAATTATAGAATGTCCTCAGCGTTTCACAATTACAGGTCATTCTCAGTTAAGACATAGCAAACTTTGCACAATGCTTTACACAGGTTATCAATATGTGCAAACCATTTTAAACTGTCGTCTATAGTAATGCCCAAGATGGTTATTGATGACACCGGCTCCAAGGAGACACTGTCGCTAGACCATATAGTAGTGATTTGTGGAACATTACTAACATATACTCCTATAACTTTAGTTTTATTGTTACCAATAACTAATAACTAATCTATTGTCTGATATCCATTCACTGATGCTTTTAAGTACTATATCTGTTTTGTTATACATATCTAATATGGATGTTGATCCTAAAATTATATTTATACCATCTGCATATCTATAATACTATTTCATTTGCCTCTGGTACAACTGACGGAAGGTCATTGACATAAATTAAAAATAGAGTAGGGCCTAAGACTGAGCCTTGAGGCACACCGTTATTAATTTCTTTGAAGGGAGATTGAATATTATTAATTTGTACACTTTGCACATAAGACTCAAACCATTTATATGCCGGGCCATGTATTCCATGTAGATTTATTGGGTGTAAAACCATGCTGATTGTGAAAAAGCAAATTAAATATTTGTAAATAATTAATCAGCGTTTTGTTCATAAGTAACTCGTACATTTTGGAAAAAGCGCACAATAAAGTAATGGCTCGATAATTAGATACGTCGTTTACTTCACCTTTTTTGTACAGAGATCTTACTATTGCCAATTTCAGTTTAGTAGGAAAGCTGCCTTTCACAAACTAAAAATTTATTAAGTAAATTAAGATTTGTGTAATATAGTCTATTGTCAGTTTCAGAATAAAAGATGGTATATGGTCGTATCCAGCCGAGATTGATGAATGCATACTAATAATAGTGCTTTTAACACCATTTTCGCTGACGGGTGATACAAAAAACGAAGGTAATGCTGGTGGCAGCTTAATGCTTTTACGTATATTATTCCAAACTATTCGAGTAGATTGAGCTGTACCTCAGTTTTGAATTAGTTAGTGTGGCAGTGATAAGAAGTAATCATTAAATTTCTTAGCAAGTTCGGATTTATCAGATACATGTTGTGATAGAGTACAACTTTTAACATTTTTAAACATGGCGGTATTTCTTAAATTATTCACCACACAGCTTTGAATTTGGGTTGTAAAGAATTACCAAATTGTTCATTACATTCAAGTTGCTTCTGGTACTTACATCTTTTAAAAATAGCAAGGTGCTTTTCATGTCGGCAATATCAGGAGTGATCCAACTTTTATTCTTTGACCTGCATAAACTAGATTTAACTAGAGGAAAGCAAATAATAGTAATAATAAATATCTAGAAATAGTGTAAATACTTTGCCGAGGCAACTACATTCAAATACTGCCAACCAATTTTCATATTCTAAATAGCCTTTAAAACTATGTAAGGAAGTACATAATTTATGTGTGAGAGCAAATCTTTTGAAATATTAGTTACAGATGGCAAAAATATATCGATAAATTTGGTGAAATGATCTGACAAATTATCTCGGCAAGAAGATATATACAAAGTTATCTTGGCTAATATTGACAAAAAAATTATCTAAACACTTCGACTGACCTTTAAATACACGAGTAGGCTCTTCGATTGTTCAAAAGAAATTGTAACTATTGAATAAATCTCAAATTTGTTGTCGCATTGCAGAGGAAGCTAAGAAATTTATTGTAAAATCATCACCAATAATTATTGGTTTAATTTCATTTATTTTCATTTAAAACGCACGAACAGAAATCAGATAATTTTATGCCCTCTTTTGGGAGTGGCTGCTTTCAAAGCAAATATGGTAGCCAACACCAGTATTACTTACAATTTATAATTTATTAAATAAAGAACTTAGTAGATAAAGCTTTCAAAAGTATACCAAAAGATGGTGTACATTGTAGATGAATTTAGCAATCAATGTGTAATAACATAGAATGCTCTGAATAATAGGGTATCAGGTATATTGTCTTTCTTCTATAGCAAAAGTAAATTTAAAGAGAAATATTTATGGGTACTTATTTATAAATTCGTTTGTGAACTGCAGTAACAAATACACAGAAATCTGTCTACGAACTACATCAGTATCTTGTGAAAAGTATAGGTTGTTCGCTTCACTTAATGTTTATGCTGCATGGAAAATAATTACCAGTTCTTACAAAGCAGCGCATAATCGACTTAGCACAAATTGAAATTGGCCGCAGACTAAATGGTTCGCAAAATGTCATAGGCACGTTTCTACGAAAGACTGTACAATACTTGGCGAAAAAACGGCGATCAGCAGACCATCTAATTTCAACAACAGGACCTTCTTCTTCGCAAATTATTGACGAATGAATCTAAGACGTGATCCTAGTTTTGTAAGAAAATAGATTACAGCACAATGTAACCACCAATACGTCGACATCCAAAAAACAAAAGTCAGGCTCAGTTTTGCAAAGAAGTATGTTCCTTGGAGAGAGTTGTTCGACCACATAATTTTCAGTGATGAAACGAAATTTAATTTAGATGGACGTGATGGATTCAATTATCCCAAGCACAATCTAAAAAAGCAGATAAAAGTGTTGTCTTGTCGTGTCGTGGTGGTGGTGGTAGGTACCTATACTATGGTATGGACAGCATTAAAAAAAAAGTGCCAAAAGTAAGATAGCTCTTGGGGATGTTGAAACTAATACCCAAAACAAAATTAAAACGCCGAATTGTAGAAACTTAGGAAAACGTTGATGTATTGAATAAATTAATTGAAAGTGTTCCATGCAGTCTACCTACTAGAAGTTATTAAAAATAACGATAAAAGTATCTCTTACTAAAAGACTAAAGAAGAGAAGATTATAATTTATGTTACTTGTCTATAGGTACCTATGTCTTCATAAGTAGGTATAATATTTTCTATTTTTAAAAAATTGCATTTCTTTTATTTATTGTATTTAAGAATAATTGCGTTAAGCGTTACTATTTTAAACGTTTATTTAGCGTAAAATTAATAATATATCGGTGCTGTATTAATCAAACGTCAATAATCTAAAAGGTCAATTTTTTGATAGGTACTATTTTTTTTCGCTACTCGCGCACTTTTCGTTTTATTATCTTCATTAGACGAAAAAAAAAAATAAATAAAATAATAATATTACTTACAATTTAGAATTTATTAAATAAATAACTTAGTAAACAAGAGCTCTCAAAAGTGTATCAAAATATGGTGTATATTGTGGATGATTTTAACAATCGATTCATAATAGGTAAACCAAAAATATTTACTGCATCTCTTGGTGCCGAGATAAAAAGAAACTCACTTTCAACCCACAAATAATATTTCGTAATAACATATGTTATATAGGTATAGGTAGGTACCTACACACATTGTTCAACTAATACAACATAGGTACGTGTTCTTTGAAAAAAGCATATGTTATGGAAAGTCAAAAATGTAGCTGAAATAATTTAGTAGCCCATAATAGTGTAACTTAATTTTATGTTCACAAATACTAATGCTTATGTTAATAAATATATAATAATAGTATAGTTACTATTTTTAAACTATTCTATGCATACTGAAAATGGAATAAACCAATAATAAAAAATCAATAAATAGATTTGTGAAAATCAATAAAAGCAACTCCGTCTATACAGAGATTTTAATGCTAGGATAGCTGAATAATAGATGTATCTATCGAACGACAACATTGGTAGAAAAAAGCCCTTGCGATATATCTATGTTGCAACTAGCCCGGCTTTCCATTACGTTGTTTTTAGAAGGCGTCACATACCTTGGGGGTACGTAACGCAGTCAGCGTGTTAATCTTGAAAATAACAACTCTGCTGTAATACCTGTCAGTTGAACCTTAACATTTTTCATTGGTATTTTTCATTTCAGAACGTCACGGTTTAAAAGAACCACACCGAGTGGAACAACTACAAATGAAGATAATATCTTCACTGAGAGATCATGTTACGTACAACGCTGAAGCTCAACGTAAGGCACATTACTTCAGCCGCCTCCTAGGAAAACTACCAGAACTTCGATCTCTGAGTGTGCAAGGTCTGCAAAGAATTTTTTATTTAAAACTTGAAGATCTCGTCCCCGCTCCGCCCTTAATAGAAAAAATGTTTGTAGCTAGTTTACCTTTTTAAATTAAAGAGATACTATAAAATCCTTTAAAACTACATCGTGATAAAATATTTATGTGATTTGTTGATGATAGATTTGATACGTATGTATTTAGCATGAAATTCTTAATTTTTACGTTATAATTTTTTATTGCATAAAATATAATACCATCCTATAAACAATTTACGTTAATTTGTGATTTAACTTGTAAAACATACTTTTCGCATCCGTATTCATATACAGTAGGTAATGCTGCAAAAAAAACCTCTAAGAGAAATTGGACTAAAGTTTTAATATGCAGTTCCTCATCTCTTAAGCATTAGTAACATGAATACGAATGTTAAAATGTGTTGCTACATATAAATATTCACGAAGGATATGTGAATATTGTTCCCAGTGTTATCACATAAACAAGGTGTTTAAATATCACTTATTACACTAATTAAGTATTTATAATGCACCTTTCAATGTATTCTTTACATTATGTACTTTAGATGTTACGTTTCTGTAAAATGATGACTATGCTAAGCTAATCAACTCCTTAGAGTAGTACGTCGTATGTGGACTAAATTATCAAATATCCCTACGCATTTAGCGTCTCTCCATGTTACATAATCAATTCAATACGTATACAGCGACAAATAAAATTAAACACTGAATCCTACAACAAATGTCAAGTTGTATTATGATAATACAATCGACTGCAATGCCCTAATACGTCAATTTTAACCATCTCCCATTCACAGCTTTTAGTGGGCATTTACTAGTTAAGCACAGAGCTCCTTCTTCAGAAGTAACTATACTTTTTAAATTTGATAGTACTTACATTGGGACAAGAATGCTAATATATGTATTGCTACATGCCACACTTACATTATACGTATGGATAATGACACTCATAAAAAATACTATATTCCGGAGTTAAGAAACGAACTGTAATAGTCTATTATTCAAATAGTGACGAAGCTATTTATTCCACTACATTTTACACGAATCATTAATAATTGGTGTTAACAGATTGTATGCCTAATTTATGTACTGAAAGTCTCTAGTTATAGGTACCTTATCAGCGCGTGTCTTACATGTATTAAAATATTAACCTTATTCTCCGTGAAAATTAAAACTGTATATTATTTGATAAATTACACCTTTTTACATTCTTTTCATTTATCTTGAGCAACCACTTTCGATTTTTTTTTTAATTTATATGTGTTAAGCACGGCTCTGTAAAGTTAAGTTTGAAAAGAAACATGAATTGACGTTTTATAACACCTAATTCTCGCACAGCATTAAAATAGTGTTACTGTTCGCATTTTAACTCCTGAATGTCTAGTATGTTGTATTAATAAGCACAAAAAATTATATAGTTTTTTAAATAAGAACCAAATTACGCAACAAATATAATAGAATAAAACCTAGACAAAGGTGATTATACAAAAAGTGGTGATATTTCGTAATATAATTACTAGAGCTGAGGGATTGCTGCGGTATGCCAGGATAGTATTCAGGTAAACGCACGAATATTATGACCTTGTTTCGATCGGAGATGCATGCGTGATTTTATTGCTTTACATGCATTCGCTATTTATATCACTTAGGTATGTCAGTTATGTGTACTGTATATAAATAACACACTTACCTTATTTACGATTATTATTGCATAGCGCCAAGTGGATAAGACTTTGTAGTAAGTTTGTAGCATTAGATACGTTTCCATATTTATAGCGCTGAGCGATGTACGCCGTGATGAATAAATGTTTTTATATTTTGAGAAAGACCGCTCGACATCTACGGATGTAACACACGCACAATTAAAATAATCTTTATAGATAGAAACTGAATCTACACTTGCACCATTACTAATTTGTTTTAATCTGGTAAAATCAAAATCATTGTTTATCACACTCTCGAACTTTTCTATTACATTCACATTTTTGTTGTCATTTACTGCGCACAGCTGTGCGTGTACATCGTCCAGTATTTGCAGTGACTCCGCTAACGATAATGCAGTATTGCGTGCTTGGGCACGTCGGTCATACTTATTAAATAGAGCTCAACGCAATACACGATCACATTGCCGGTTCACGACTAACTAAAGTGTTTCGCTGCATCGTGTTTATACGCAGGTGCATATGCACTACATACGGTCTGCCTTACCGCAAACTTCCTCAGCTCTAATAATTACTAATATAGTGCAGTGAGGTTCTCGTATTCGTGGATGATTAGTGCCATATCATTGAGTTTCAGCTTTGTCTTATCTTCGTCATTCAAAACATTTTAACTCCTAATAAATTTATATATTTGGTCAACATCAAATAGTAAATATATGCACGCACGCACACACACACAGACATTCATAAATATATATACATATACCTACATATGTCTTTACAAAAATAATATTGCTGAGGAAGCACAAACCACTTTAAAACTATCACCTTTAGACAGGTTTTTTATGGTGGTAATACATAGTGCAATACTTCTTTTATACTTAAGTTAGAATGTTTATGCTTTCAAAGAAAAATTGTTTACTTATTTATAATATTTTTCGTGTAAAACAAAAGTTGGTTTTAATTGACTAACATTTTCTAGCGAAATTGTAGTGTGTGAGTATGTTACGTTACTATATCCATATAAAACTTTCCAAATTGCTAATATGTGTTCCTTAAGTAACACAATACGTTGTCAATGTTAAACCAACTTTGCAATAACAAAATAAAGTTACCAAAAAGACCAACTACGTTTTATGTATATAACACAGCAGATACTTTTATTATTTGTAACAAGTATAGGTTAAAGATAAATGTTACCACTGCACGAAAACCGTGTAAAAGTCAATAATATGCGATAATACTAGTCATGGCACTTTGTATAAAAATAATATTTCTTACAATTTAAATGAGATCTATTTTACATTTATTTACAATTACCTATTTTAAGTTACCTAAAAGGATGTATGTACATTTTTACAATTCGTTTTCAAATTTAAATTTTATTAACTTATTGAACTACATATAATGTGCCATTTTATACTCTGCACTTTTATTTATTACGTGTTATTTTTTTATCAACAGAAATAAACTATTGTTTTCTATTTAATTAACTAAATAATAGATCTCTATGGTACTAAGTTTACAAAACTAATAAAACGACGTGGCATTTCGATATAAGTGAGAACAACTTTTACGTTTCTTCTATTTATCGTGTATAAGTACTTACTTTCTCATAAAAATTAAAATAAAAGAATTAAATCTAATAGAATTAGGAAACATTTACGCCGTTACAATTACCAAATTGGTGCAATTATTGCTTTTCATATCATTTTTCGTTTTCGAAAATGTATATTGTATATTAGTTTTAAGAGCGAAATATAATTACCTTCGAATATATTTTAATACATAGAAAATGTTTACGCTAAATAAAAATTTAGTGTTTCTGGACACTATAATTACAATTTTTTTGCATTTTAATTTGTGTCATAAATTATCTATTTTACATATTGTATAATGATGGCTTAATGTTAATGAAATGAATATATGTAGAATTGCATTACAAAAAATTGATTAAACAAAAAGGATTAGGTGTAGAATTACATCGTTGGTACCAATAATGTTTTTTTCGTTTGAGAACCTTATGACTATACCAAAATCTACTACATCTCAAGGCTAATAATACCAGTTCACAACTTGTTTGATTGTGCGAAACGAATTTTATATATTACTTCTACATATTTTCATTTTCTATATTGAGCCAGATAAGAAATATGTATTTGAAATTCAAATTAGCTAATAACTTTTTTATGTTTATAGATACAGTCTTTTCTTATTTCATATCAATAAACTGCCTTGAATGGAAACGATGGACTGAAAGATAGTTACCTGATAGAAATGGTATAGGGACTCGGTATTTGTGAGCACTATTTTCTGATAGAGCGTTATCCACCGTCCGCTGTTATAATTGTTACTATGTATGTAACAGATTCTCTTTAAAATATCATGTTATGTATTAGAATGGCAGAAATGATGGAGGACAATAAAGATTAAGGAAAGTATTATTTTGAAGTATGTCATTATGAAATTTAATTGTAAGCCTTAACATATCCAAATTTTTTCAATAATAACTGTCCATTATGTATCCACACATTTAATTATATCATATAAAACTGTTGATGTTTTTGAAATTTGTAATTTATACTAATATATTGCCTTATTTGTTAGGCTTTCATGAAAGTTATTTAGTAAAAAAATGTCCTTCAACTGGTTAAGATATTAAATAAATTCTAATTTCGATTTTTATTCCTAATTTTATTCGGACAAATTTATTATTTTTAATAAATAATACTACTTTAAGTACATGATAAGACAACGTACCTACATATGTTGAATGAATTATAAAATGTCAAAGAGAAACAAATTGTAAATAATATTTTGACATATATTTATATTTTAAGCAAATGGTTCAAAGGCATATGAGAACCATGCAATATTACTTAATATACTTGTCATCTATACATAAATATATCTCATATTTGTACCTGCTTTTCTATTTTAACATACCTAACTGCTATATTTTACTAGAACATTGATATATTTTGATTACGTAATTATATAGAGAATAAGAGAAAAGTATTTTCGAAATCATTTTTTAAAAATATACAAAGATTTAGATTACCCTTTTTCAAATTATAATGTTGAATCATGAATAAAAATGATTTAGGAAATGCCTCATAAATGCATAAATTTTAAGGGGAGTATTTATTTAGCACTCCCTAGCTTCTAAAGTAATATGACATATATGTACATGAGTACAACTTTTGTTAACTATGTTTAATTAATAGAAATATAAAAATACTTGCCATTACCTGTAATGCCAGTTTGTAAATCTACATGTTGTACGTAATTAATTATACCATTAAAATCTTATTACCTATTTTATATTATAAGTTAAATTATATTTATAGTTAATAGTTACCTGCCTATTAATCTGTGTATATCACAACTTTAGAGACAGAAGGAAATATAACTATATTAGATTGTATTAAATTGTTATCGATGATTAATTGAATTTTTATAGACCAGTCAATATAAATTTTTGTTGTTACCTTCGCCATGCCAATTCTCAATATTTGTATAACTTAGCAATATAATGCTTCATGATACCTACATATGTACATTATTTTTGACCCACTCTTTTTAATAAAGTGTGTAAAATTATAACTATATTATTTGAATAAATAATATGTTTAAGAAACGCAAATTGTTTTATTCTTGTCCTACCTATATTTTATAAGCAATAAAAGAATATAGTTAGAGTAGCTAATCTCGTGCGTATAATAAACAGTTACAAATTGGTTCACCAACGACAATGAGTTGTCTGAGTTATAATTCCAGTCACTGGAAAAAAACTTAAATATCGCAGTTTAGGTAAGTACATACGCACAAATTAAAAACTATAAATTAAAAACTGTAGAAACGTTTCTAGTTATATATAGTGAAACCTGCCTAAGACGGACCCTTGATAAAACGGAAAACTGTTTAAGGCGGAAAATTTTCATAGTCCGGAATCGTCCTCGTAAAAAAACATAGCAACTGTACCTTTTTAAAACGGAACCTGTTTAACGCGAAACCGTACTAATAAATTTAGACCAAAAAGTATTGTGAACCTCCATAAAACGGAATCGGTTTCCACCATAAATAACAGAGTTTACATACTTCAAATGACCGGCAACGGTCTTTGGCTTAATTTACGATTAGAAAACAGACCATTTTTGACGGTCACCTATGAAGAAAACACTTTGTCTATATAAAAATGTATCACACGTGTGGATTACTAGTTAAAAGGACTCAATAGGAAGACGGAATACAAAGGGAATACACATAGTTGTGCACACATGTTCGATCTTTTGTCGAGCGTTGATAAAGTAACGTTCATACATATATTTATATCAATAAAATAAAATAGGTATGTATGTATAAATGTGTTCCTTTTTCTGCAATATGATCTAGATACTTGCCTATTTTGTCTTAGAACTTTAGCAGATTCGTTAAAATTTTGGAATTTCACGCGTTGGTATGCTTTAGATTGGACGGTTGAATGAAACATTAGAATTTCATATTTTAATACATATGTATAATAACCTGAGTAAAACGGAAACCTGTGTATAAAGGAAAATATTTTGGTCCCAGTCGATTCCGTTTTAAACAGGTTTCACTGTATACTTACATACATAGCTACATGATGGTAGAATTTAAAGTATAATACCTATAGTATAGGTGTCCCGTATCGCTAGATCCAAGCTTCGTGAGCACATGCAGGCTTAATCCTAAGACAAAAAAGAAACAAAAACGTTGTAAGTCGATTCTTATTCCTTTCAAAATTACAGCCCTAACAAATTATAAACAATTAGAATATGTATTTTAAGGCCTTTTATGTACTTATCTTATTTTCATGATATTTTTTCCACTTCAAGGTCAATTAAACCACTATTGAATTATTGATTCGATTCAAGGTCAGCTTCATTAAAGTCCACTCTAAATATCGTATCTTAAAATTAGCTTACGAAATCCTCCAATCACGGACTACATAGCAAATACTTATACAAAACAACTGATTTTGACTTACCATTTCATCTTCACAAGATATTCTGTTATTACTACCTCCTTTAAGAAATGGAAACTATAACCTTGTTTTTTATTAAAAGGACCAAATGATAAAATCCGCTTCACATTAGGCAAATTAACCTAACAGCTAGTTTGGCGGTAAATTTAAATGATGTATTAGAATCAAATAAAGTATGTAGATACTTGTTATTTACACTTGCTATAACACATATAAAATACATTTATAAAAAAAAGCGCACAATAAATTTAATATGTATTTCATTATTTGCATTATATTAGTAGTAGGTACCTACATCAAATATATTAACGTCGAATTTGTATTTCAGAAATTTAAAACTGATGTTATATACTATTATAAATTACAATAGAAAGAAGCACTAGATGGTCCACCAAATTACATATCCAGAAAAGCAGGTGTAACTTAATTTTTCAATAATGATATATTTTAAATACATAATTCTACAGTTCTCCACCCGAAGCACTATCACTGTCGATACTGTGTTTTGCCATTTGATCCACTGCGTATACATTGTAGTGTTCCTTGTGATGATTTATTATTTCCAGCAACTCTAATCACACCATGGAGGGATCAAACGCAATTCGCGTTTGTGTTAAAGTTGTTGGTGCTTTTCCTGCTATGGTAACATGCATTATCCATTACAATAACATTGTAGTCAGGTAATTTCTTTAAAATATTATTCAACCACACCTCAAAAACATTTGCATCCATTTTCTCGTAGTAATCGACTGTTTTTCTTCCTTCAAGTAGTAGTAACCGATCGTCATCAAAACCGTTTTTAGAACCAATATGTAAAATAATTAAGGGTCTTCCTTTACCAGTAGAATTTTTTAGACCGGTAGTTACACCATCTATAAATGCTTGTTTGCGTGTTGTAACATTAACATCTACCCACATGTTTGCTCTTGTATGCCCTTTATTCAGCCATGTTTTGTCTAAATAATAGATTGGGCGTTGCTCATTTCTATATTTTGATATTGAAGATAAATATCTTTGTCTCCACAAAACAATGTTATCACGTTCGAGCAGTAAACTATTGCGACTACGTTTTAAATATCTGTAAATAGATACTCTACTTATATAAAACACTTAAAGAATTATTACCAAAACTTACTTAAAATTAACCATTTTAATTAATTTCTATAAGGTTGAACGACTCATTGGAGGTATATTTTGATCTTTCCTTATTATCTTTAAGATTTTGTTTAACGTAGGAAGTTCTCCATCTTAAAAAAGCCATGTATGATTCTTCTTATCCTGTATTTAATAGTGTCGTCCAATGTAGGTAGCACCGCCTTTCTTCCAACTCGTTTTAATGGTGGTGAAATTAGTCCTTTAGCTTTATATTCACCAAGAATTCGGAAAACACTTGCCTTTGAAACTCCTATTATTATTGTTAAGTATAAATATACATATTTATAACTATTTATGTATGTTACCTAAAGTGTTTGCAATTTGCAGTGTTATCTGTGTTTTCTCTATTGTTGGCTTAAGTACTACCAATAATTTTCTTGTACATCTTCAGTATAACTTGCTTTTCTTGTACAGAGAAATGTCCACGCCCCAAAGTAACACGTTTTCTTGGAAGCGATATTGATAATCCACTTGTACTAGGCTGTGGATCCATTTTTACCATCAGATAGCTCAAAAAAACGGATTTTCTTGTTTAAATCGTAGTAGAAACACAAAAAGATAATAGGAAAATATTTAACGAAATATTTACTCAATCAGTTGTGCTTACAATATGGCGTCGTTAAAATCCAGCAAATTTGGGCAGTGTAAACATGACCGGCAACAAACCAATAGTAAGCCTATATTTTGGCGGGCTATTTTCGATTAGGTCCTCTTAATAAAAAACAAGGTATAGCAGCAATATTTTACAACTGTGCAGTAGCATACCCTGTTATATTTGAACAAGTGAGAAAAATCGCACTAAATCTTTAAAACAAAACTGACAAAAAATAATCTGCACAGAGATCAATGGTAGCCGACAGTAACTTATTCCAGACTGATGTAATTAGCTTTTAACGATATTTTGCAAATCGAACAAAGAACGATTTTATACAACACCAACAAAATGTGAAAGATGATTAGCTCCGCTTTCTGTGTTTTCTTCGCTTTCTTTTTCGCGCTTTCTTTGCGTTTTCTCATTGTCAGCCCTTCAATTTGCAAGCTGCATCTTATTAATACATATACACATCTGCATATGTATATATTGCTCTGGCATCTGCAACTAGTTTTACTATAATTGTGCATTCGTATGCGACGATTCTACACAAGAATCGGTCACAAACCATGCAATTCTTTTAGAAAGCTAAAACAAATAAAGATAAACCTTATAATTTATAATTGATATGTACAGTAGGTGGCCAATGAATTAGAAACTCTAGAAAGACTTAATAATTTAATCCAAGTAGGTAATACAGAAAAAGTAATCTATTATTTTTAAGATTTTATTAAGAAAATGTGCACTATCATTATGCTCCCGCATTACACTAAATTTATCAATATGTGGGGTTTCCATCGTTGACTGTCAATACTTCTCGTACTTTACTACTCACCGAGGCATACTTTCAATACAATACAATTGTATCTTTAATTGCGAATCATTAAGCCATACATACATCCACAATTCTTTCTTGAGGATTGCTAAATTTGGGATGTTTGATTGCTTCACATTGGCTTTTAACAATGCCCAACAATTCTCGATCAAATTAAAAATTCCCGAATTCCCACACCAACGAAGAAGAGGAATATTCTGTTCTCTGAGGAAGTTACTCAGTGATTCTGCTTTGTTGCAACGCGCATCATCCTGCGTATAGGTATATAAACAGTCTAGTGTACTGATATCTTCAATATGGGGATGTAAAATACCATCTAGTACTCTTAAATACTCATCAAATTTAAGTCAAGTACTGACGAGAGTTTCTAATTCATTGGCCACCTACTGTATAAATTTTGCCTAAATCGCTTTTCATTCCACTAAAACTAATCATCGATTCACTATCACCCACACAACACCAATGAGTGATATTGAGCTAGTGTTCTACTTGGGCACATTGTTCCTTTTTATAACTTTTCGTTCATATAAATATATTGTTGTGTGTCACTAATGACACGAAATAAAAAATATGAATAGTTTAAGAAGAACCAAATTATAGTGTGATTAAAAAATTTTGACAATGGTTATCTAACTAACCCACCCTCAACCCTTACCTGTAATTTCCCAATGTAATTAAATATGTGTGTGTGTGTGTTTTTCGTATCCAATATCTTCTTGTGCGCGTTACCAACTCCTCCCTGCCGTTTTCGATCTTGTTTTTCTTTTCCCGGGCTTTCTTCACTGTTCACTAGTTTAATTTTGATGTTGAAGGTCTAATTGGCACTTATTAACTTTCGTTAATAATTCGTTAAAATCGGTTTTCGTGACTTGTTTTGTATGTCAGTCGTCAAAACTCCGTAAACAACTGTCCCCTCCCGTTTGTTTCTCCGTTTCAGCAAGGCCTACCACTCCATAAATTTCAAATGTACTGCTTGATATTTTTTTAAAAATGTTTTTCGTAATTCCATCTTGAATTTCATGTTTGTTGTGCCGAAATGGATGTAATTATGTGTTATATGTGTTTGTGATGTGTTTTTACAATAAATTTTGACGAATAAATTTTTTCACATTATAATCTGGGTTTTTTAATTTTTCCCCGTGCACGCCGTTGGCTGGAGTTATTTTTATTTTTTTAACTAATTAATTAATAATTAATTAATATAAATGTTTAATTTAATTTAATTATTTTTTTTTTATTTTAATTTTACACTGCTGACATGAATAAGGAGATAGTATGAACAATATCAATAACATCAATAATAACATAACAATATGTATGTATTTGCTACGGTTTCTATTGAGAATAGTATGTCTTCGAGATATCAAGAAATCTAAACCAATATTTTTATAAGTTTCATTTATTAATCTAAAACCTCTGCTAGCTTCTTTTATTTTCATTTTTAGAGATGGGTCGTGTGACACGTTATGCTTATAGTCTTGATTATATCTTAAGAATCCTTGAGAGTTGTAAACTTACTGAATTGCGTATTCCTGAAATATCAAGCGGCTGCGAATTTTATTCCTAGTAACTCCTGTTCGGGAGTTTCTAAGACGCTATCAGTCCTCAAAATCATGATGGAAGAATTTTTTTTGGGAAACTTCTCGTCGGTTAATTGATGCGCTTGACTCAGATCAAGGATCAAGTTTGAATATGTACTTAGGTATCGTGCCCCATCTGAGCAATATGTTTTCTACGGTAATACCTAGTCGAAGATCTATGCTTATACGTAAGAATTCAGATAAACTTATGACAATAAGTATATTTCAAACGTTAAAATTTCTCAAAAATTAATACTTCCAAAAATGTCTGATGTTTTTTGACACGAATGCGGTTCAAATTTCATTAGCGCCGAATATACATACATATGTCTATTATAATCAATTATTTAACACTTTCTATCTGTAAAGTTATACAACCGACTTTTATCGATATTGCGCATTTTACAATAAAGAATATTATTTTTCCGTTAAGTTACATTACATTCAATATTATTACATAATATTCAATAGATTTAAATTGAAAACTCATTACGTACTATAGTCTAACATTCATCGAATGAATATTACACTCGCTAGCCCCAAAACATATCCGCCATAAGGTTAAAGAACATGTATGTTGTAGGTGCATACGGTGTGAATTACTGCGAGCGGTCGATACCTAACCTCTGTACGCTATATTCTACTGTACAATTGTATTGACAAAACTAGCTTGTTGCATCTTACAATTAGTTCAGCGATACATTTGATTTCCTATCGAGCGGGCGATCTATCTAACTAATAATAGCCTCTAGTTATTTCCGCATAATTACCACCGTAAAATATTTTACCATAAACAGTTTCTGCTGTATGATATTCCATTTTTAAATCGATCGTTACCACTCAGAACGCGCTTTATTGAGAAATGCGTGAAGGAGCGAACGCTACGACGCGACGTGTCAATTCAACTGAAATGCGCATGCTACTTGTTCTTTATTAAGAGGACCTAATCGAAAATAGCCCGCCAAAATATAGGCTTACGATTGGTTTGTTGTCGGTCCTGTTTACACTGCCCAAATTTGCGTGATATTAACGACACCATATTGTCGACACAGCTGATTGAGTAAATATTTCGTTAAATATTTTTCTATTATCTTTTTTGTTTCTACTACGATTAAACAAGAAAATCAGTTTTTTTAACTATTTGATGGTAAAAATGGATCCAAAGCCTAGTACAAGTGGATTATCAATATCGCTTCCAAGAAAACGCGCTACTTTGGGGTGTGGGCAGTTTTCTGTACAGGAAAAGCAAGTTATACTGAAGATGTATAGGAAAATTATTGGTAGTAATCTTACAATAAAGACTAATTTTACCACCATTAAAACGAGTTGGAAGAAAGGCCGTGCAACCTACATTGGACGACACTATTATGTACATGATAAGAAGAATCATACATCGCTTTTTTTACGACAGGAAACTTCCTACATTAAACAAAACCTTAAAGAAAACAAGGGAAGATCAAAACATACCGCCAAAGAGTTGTTCAACCTTGTATAAATTAATGAACACATTTAATTTTAAGTAAGTTTGGGTACTAATTATTTAAGTGTTTTATATAGTACGGAGTATGTATTTACAGATACTTAAAACGCAATCGCAAAAGTTTACTGTTCGAACGTGATGACATTGTTTTGTGGAGACGAATACCTATATTTATCATCAAAATCAAAAGATAAAAATGAACAACGCCCAATCTATTATTTAGACGAAACGAGGCTGAATGAAGGGCACACAAGGCAAAAGTGTGAGTAGAAATTTGCAACACGCAGACAAGCATTTATAGATGGTGTAACTACTGCTCTCAAAAATCCTATTGGTAAAGGAAGACGCTTAATTATTTTCCATATTGGTTTTAAAAACAATTTTGTTGCCGATAGGTTACTACTAGTTGAAGGAAGAAAAACAGTCGATTACCACGATGAAATGGATGCAAATGTTTTTGAGATCTAGTTCAATAATATTTTAAAGAAATTATCTGACTTACCTGACAGTAGTGTTATTGTAATGGATAATGCATTTTACTATAGCAGAAAAAGGGAAACAATATCAACAAATTTAACACGAAAACCGGAAATGTAAGAATTTTTCCTTCAAAAACAAATACCGTTTGATCCCTTTATGGTGCAAAACAGAGTAATAACATTTTACTTAGATTACCACCTTACCATTGTGAATTGAATCCTACTGAATTAGTTTAAGCACGAATAAAAAATGTAGCTGCAAAAAATAAAACCTTCAAATTACCCGAAATGAAAGAACTTTTTGTTAACCATAACTACTAATTTAACCTCAGAATCGTGGACAAAATGTGTAGGCTTAATAGATGATATGGTGGAGTCAATTATTATTATTATTATTATTCTATTATTATTATATTATTATATCTTCTTCACATTATTATTATTATTATTTAATCCTTTATGGACGCTACAAGCTTGGGTCGATCGCTCTGTAGCAGTGTAGGACTCCCGTGCGGGGTGTGCAAGACACGGTTTACCTACTAAAACACCTCTATCTTGTCAGCGTGCCGCCGGAACCGCCTCTGTGGCATATCTTCAGCTAACACACGCTCGGTCTTTCGGCTACCCAATACTCATCTGCCTATCTCTTTCCTCGATTTCCTTACCCTGCATGATATCTTTTATAAGTTGGTGGATGGTCTTCCAATTGTTCTCCGAGGATATCATTAGTTCGGTCAAGTTGTCGGGTGTAATGTGTGTACCAAGGGTACAATACGCCACGTTTCTTATCTGGCTCCACCTACAGCACACGAAAATGGTATGTGCCACCATATCTTCATCCCCACAGTATGTGCATATATCGGCCCTATCTTTAGCAATTCTCCGAGCGTATGCCCTATAGACGCCATGGCCGCTTAGTGCCTGTGTCAGGTGGTAATCAGTTCTCCGAAACTTACAGTCTAGCCAGGGTTTCAAGATGGGTATCAAACGCTTAGTCTATTGAGCGTCCGTAACGTTCGCATCCCATCTCTTTTGCCAGTTGTCTAATGTTATATTCCTCGCATTATTTCTGCTATCTAAGCCACCGTTTTCATACATGTATTTTCTTTCATATTCCAAGAGGTCTATAGGGATCATACCGGTGATAACTTGCAGTGCTGAACCCGACACCGTTCTATAAGCAGATGCTACTCGGAGGAGCATATTTCTCTGCAGTCGTTGCAATTGCCTGTTATACTTTTTTATTTCGATGACCTTGCTCCATACGGGAGCCCCATACAATATAATATTGTTCATGGCGCAGCATAGGATGGAGCGCTTCGTACTGCTCGGTCCTCCGATGTTGGGCATTAGCCTAGTCAGCCTTGCAAGCTTCTTCTCCGTCTTGGTGATGACTGCATTCACATGTTGTCCAAATTTCCTCTTCTCGTCCACTGTGATGCCCAAGTACACTATGGATCTCTTTGGTACAATTTTGACACCCTCGAGCTCAAAGCTAACGTGCTCTCTCCTGCGTCTTCCTTTAATTATCACCGCCTCTGTTTTCTCCGGTGCAAGGGTCATCTTATGTTCCTTGACCCATTCGCCAATTTGGGCAAGGCAGGTATTCGTGTCTACTATTAACGCTTCGTCGCTGTTAGCACCTACAACCAGACTTTAGCAAGTTTCCAGTTCTCTGGGAATTCCTGTTTTTTCAGCAGCTCGTTCATTACTCCCAGCAAAATTTCCGGTGCACAGCAGCCAACTTCTTTAATAGCTTCCGGAGGTACTTTATCCGGTCCTGGTGCCCTATCTGGCATTACTGTTGTTATTGCATTTTCTAGCTCCTCAAGCGTGAAAGGTGTTACATCGGCCTTAGTTACTTGCATACCCAGCTCATCTGGTGTAATTGGAAAGAGATCTTTCAGTATTTGCTTTTTCCTCTCCATACTGAGGTTATAAGGGGTCAGGGAGTTGAATCTTTTGGTAACGATCCTATATGCTTCTCCCCATATGTTATCATCTAGTTCCGAACACAGATTTCCAACAGTTCCTTTTTGCCTCCCTAATTGTTCTAACTAGGTCTCTCTTCGCAGTCTTGTATGGTGCTCTAGCCTCCACAATCTTCTGCTCGTCTCGCTCTTGTGCCCTGGCTACTCTAGTTAGTTGTCTTCTAGTTTTACTACAGGTTTTTCGTTTTTCTTCCACAGTATCGTTCCACCAGTAGGGAGTATTGGTACTACGTCCTAGCCTTTTGGTACTGTCTTTGTAGGCTTTCGAGATCATCCGTGAACATATATTGTGATCTGTTAATGTTCCCTCTTCCGTCACTGCGTTGATCTTTCTTCTGAAGATTGGCCAGTCCACTATGGTTCTGATTTGCCCCATCGTCATTCTTGTTTTAATTCCACTGACTTCAAAGTAGATATATCTGTGGTCAGTCAGAGTTTCTACATCAAGTACCGTCCAGTTAACTATTTCATTGGTAATGGCTTTTGTTGCAATCGTCTTATCGATGTAAGACTGCGTGTCTCTCCTAACAAATGTAGGTGCCAGACCAGTGTTTATCACCACTATATCCTTCGCATGGATCCACTCCATCCAGTACTCCTCTTTTTTATCTGTTATATGGTCTCCCCACTGGGGGCTTTTTGCATTTATGTCACCAAGTACAATAGTTTTCCTATTATTCGCCATAGTCATTACTCTGTCCACTTCCTCCCTGTAATCCTGCATCCCTATGTTGGGTGACACGTAGCAGCACATGATATCAAATTCCTTCAGACGTAACAGAAGGTGCCCATCTCCTGCACAATGCCCAATTACCTCCAGGTTCTTTGTTAGAAATAACACAGCTACATTAACTCTGGTATCCTTTAGCCATTCTGCACTTTTAACTCTCTTCTTATTTGGTTCCAGTACGATTAGTATGTCGACCTTCCGTTGTTTGGCCGTAGCGTACGCCATATCTTGCGCTGCGTACGCCCTCCCAACATTAATTTGAAGGACCTTCATCATGATGACATTTGTTGGGCCCTCTTATTCAATGTCTCTTGCCCACTAGACTTCGCGCTCCTCCCCTCAGCTCTAGCTTGTAATTTCTTTACGCCTATCACATTTGCCTGCTGCTTTGTTTTTTCCCGTATAAGCCTCCTGAAGTTTGGGCATCTAGTTTGGTCCGCCCTATGGCCCTCTTGATTGCATACGAGGCAGAAATTTTCTCCGGTGCAGTCCTTTGCTCTGTGGTTCCTCTTACCACACTTCAGGCAGACATCCTTATTGTCTTCTCCTTGACAGTCCTGCTTATAGTGGCAGAATTCCAAGCATCTAAAACACCTGACAATATTCACGCGTGGACGAACGACGCACATTGTCCACCCTATTTTGATTTTAGCTTTTTTAAGTAGTTCTTTAGCCGTCCCAATTCTAGCAGTCACCGTAGCGTTTTGGTTGCCATGCTGGTTTGGCCGAATCGAAACTATTCTTATCTCCTCTCCATTGGAGCCACTTACATTTTGCCTTAGGACGTTCTCTATCTCTTGGCGATCAACGTCTCCGTCGATGCCCGTTACATAGAAGGTTTCTTCTTTGTTTTTCATTTCGACGCGGGTTTCCTGGCTTTTGTTTAATATTCCGCGTTTTAGGGCCTCCGCTTTATCTGCACCACCCTGTATTTCTAGCATCACATCTCCTTTTATTGTCTTCTTTATAGACTTTATCTTCATACCCACTTTGTCGATGTCAACGCTGCTCTTGATTGTCCGGAGAATGTCCGCGTATTGTTTTCCTTCTGATCTAATCACCATCTTCTCCAGTTGCTGTGTTTCTTTTTTGCCACTGGATATTTGTTTGTTCGTAACTATTTCAATCATATTTGTAGTCCCTCTATATATATGCTCTGCACATTTTCTCATATAATCGCTGTCGAGATTGCCCAGAGCAACAAGTTTAATCTTCTTCGTGTTCTGTTCCGCCATGGCTTCCTTCAGTTGGCCTATGGTATCATATAGTTTGCGCAGATCATTTATCCCCGCAGGGTCAATTGCGTATGGTAGCATGTACAGTACCCTGGATGTTTCACCGTTGCTGCCCTTGCTCAATATAGTTTCGGTTTTCGTCTTGACGTACTCTATTCTTCCTTCTTCCAAGTTCTCCTCCGACAAGGGCAAAGCCTCAGGGAAGTTAGTTTTAATTTGTTCCAACGTTTGCCCGCTGGTCGGCGAATTAGGGCTTACAACTACAGCTACGTCACCTTTCCGTTCTCTGATAACTTTCCGGTCTATTGTCACTGTATTTTTATTTTATAGCCACTAGCAGGCCAGTTGTGATCTATTATTTTAGCCAGCCCATCCCATCCTGTTTTCTCATTGAGTTCGCATTCAATTTGGCTAATAGCTTCCGCATTTTTATGTTGCATTTCCTGCGCTATTTCGTTTTCTTCTGCCTGGACCCCCACACTAGTAACTTTTGTCAGCGGCAGCCTACCTTGCTCTTGTATACTATCATGTTTTGGTTTCTGTTGTGCATCCACTTTGTCCAGCAATATTTCGTAGTGCACTTTAAGAGTGTCGATCCTTCTGCTGAGGTTGCTCACTATGTTCACTAGACTTCTTGTAGCAATTTTTATTTCTGTCTTTGTTTTGGTGCTTTCCTTAACAAGATTTTTTAGTTCTTCAGTTTTGTTGTTTACCTGGGTCATAGATTTCAGAACATCCCACATCTCTTTGCTTAGTCCGCTCTCGTTCACGTTTTCAACAGACACAACAGTCTTGGCTTTCATATAGCTTGAACATAAAGCTTATCGCCATCTCTTCATCCTGTCATCCACTATTTTCTCCATCTGATGTACTTATGTTCTCTGTATTTCTATATACAGGAGTTTTTTCGTCCACAGTGCGTCGGCCACGTCTGCCGGATTCTGCTTGAGATGAGCTCAGTGCTCTGTCCCGCGGTATTTTTTCTGCTGCCCGCACATCAGGAAATGAGGCTCGTCTATACAGCGCGTCCTCGCGCCTCAAAATCGTATGTATTTCTTTGTCTTCCACCTTTCGGGTGCTTTCACGTTCTTCGGCCTTCCCCTTACGTGGTGGTGTTCTACTTATGCTGTCTCTCCTCTGGAAGGGACGACGACATTCTCTGCGTCATCGTCATTCCACTCCGTCTGCCTCTCACTTTCAATTTTTGGATTCATATAACACATACTATTCCCACGAGTAGCTGGCGACTACAGCTATCGCTCGTGACAGAGCCCCGCATTCACCACGAGAAGGCTACTTTAAACAGGAGGGCGCCAGGTATCCTGAGTTCTGCACACTCATAGCTGGGTTTGGCCCCCCAGTCTTACAGGCCCTTGGCATGTGCAGTGCCACCTTGACCATCGGGTTGCGGCGTGTCTGTATCCGCGGGCCGGCCGGTTAAGGCAAGCCCCCTGGGAAAAAGTTCTGTGGCGGCCCCATCTTGCCGAAGGAGTCGCCCCGTCCCCACACAGAAAGAAGAA
>SMLS01071761.1:0-10924 GCA_004785975.1 Popillia japonica | reverse complement strand
ATTGTATCAGCTAAACAAAGGTTTTTAAATTTATATTGCATTGTACTCCTACTAATTAGTGTTATTTTTTCAGCCCACATCATTAAGACCAAAATAACCTAAATAACAAATATGTTATTGCAACGTAAATAAATAGATACCAAGTATCAGAAAACTAATAACATACAGCGAAATGCAACAGGTGAAACTAATCTGTGTGCCTTTATAAATCCTACAACTTTATTGTTTATATGAAGTGTGTGAATATGTAAATCAAGTGCAGTGAAGCAAGAATGCACGAATATGTGATAATTTTCACGAATGTTGTAATTAGAAGTATTATATTTACTATGGACACGTGTATTTTTATATAAGGGCTTAAACAAATCCACGATGAATACCGTTACTGCCAACCATGTTTTGTAGATGTTTGTTTGTGTACCATTTTAGACATAGCAGTCCAAAATGAAAAATTGTGATCTATTTTTTCAATAGAATATTTATAGTGTGTAAGTAGTAATGTTTACTAATAGGATATCTGTATTTTTTTAGTTGTATTAATTATAGACAACGCAAAGCGGTATATTCTTTATCAAAGTGAATCCAGTATTCTGTAACAATGTTAGTTATGCATGTGCTAATATGACAAGTTCCAAATTCTGTTGAGTAAATCATGAATTTAAAAATTATATTAATAATTGAAAGTGAGCAAAAAACGTTTAAAAAATGAAACAATTACCAAATGTCTATAAATTAAATCACAGTTCTCATTTGTACATTATCAAAGATTAGTAAGAAAAAGTATTCCAATGGTGTAAAAATTCTCTCATATTTTTACAAATAAATATCCGCTAATGAAGTTTAATTTCAAGTTTATTTTAATGGTAACAATATTTTTTATAATGAGATCAATATTGGTTTTGGCAATAAGTGTTTGTTTAAAAAAAAAAAAAAAAACAGCCTTTCTATCGAATATTGGTCCATTTCAAAATATCTAGTTGCAAAAGGTGGCAGCTTATTTTTTTGCCATCAGTTACGTTTTGATATATTTAGCTCGTCGCATACCACTTTCAAACTAAATAGGTAACCAACTTTTTTTCATGTAATAGCTAGTACCTACCTTAGTATAAATTCTAGTGAACCAATAACTGAACCAGACAAAAGACCTCCTACATGTAAAATAAAGTTCATTTATTCATTTACATTATACTTATTCCACTTTTTATATTTTATAAGACCCTCTATGTAGTTATATTCAGATTTATCTGTGATATTGATTCTTTTGATAAAGATGTTATGCTAGCAACATTCCAGTGTCTGCATACACGTATAGTACATGTCACGCCTTAAATACGAAAAATTATAATACATTCATTTATAGGAGATTTACATTTTATAAATTTAATAAAACACGTGACAGAATAAGCTGCTGATTATTCTTGCTATGTAAATTTGTTTATTAATAAGTATGTATGTATTTAAAGAATAGAAGGCAGCATCCAGATTCTTTAAACTTTAGATAAGTTCCTGTCAATTATTGATATTAATATGAATTTGTTTATATCCAAACATAATGTAAATTGTATTTTGGAAAATAAAAAAAATATGCGATCAACTGTTATTATTTTTGTATAAATTTATTTTCATTATCTTAGGGTTGTATTGCACGTGGCTGGTGGCCACATAAATACTTTTGTTACGTTAAATAAGTATATCGTAGTGAATATGTTAATTTCGTGAGTTATACTATCATAAGTGTAAATATAGTCATAATGCATAGGTACAACACAAATTCCAACTTCCTAGAGCGTTCTCCTTATTCCATTGCAATAGTTTGTAAGGTGCCTCTATTTGATTTGATCATCATCAAATCAAATCAAGGTGCCTCTATACTCGCGCAAAATAAATACATGTGTACATAATATATCTCCAAAGAAAAGATCGAAATCATATAGTGGTATTATGCAGCTAGTACTTTTCAAAAAAACTTTTTGCAATTTGTCTTTGGCTACTAAAAATCGTCTAATTAGCACTGAACATACTATAGTAAATATTATTCATAAATTTGAAATAGGTCATCGACGGCATAACTTTTAATATTTAATATCTTCGTTAAATATCTATAAGTTTTAAAGTAATCATCAATCAAGAATAAAAGCGTTGTTCAATCGGCTTGCGGTAAAACCCTCGTCTTTTTGATAGTTAGTTGGTAGTAGATATTTGTAATTATGACTACTTCCCATAATATTAACAATGAAACTTCGAAGGTTATAGGTTAATTACAAAGGTGAAACAACTACTATTATTGTAGTATTTGAATTGCGCTAAAGGATAATATTTGGACTTTGGAATCTCCTAGTTACTAAGATTTCGACAGAAGGCTAATAAAAGGCGATTGATCCCCGTAGCTGTAGAAATTGTACACTTAATGTAAACCAGTTTTGAAGTGGGTTTATCGTCGTATGAACGTAAGCAATAAGAAATTAATTGCACAACTGTATATACTCTAAATTCGTTACCTCGTACTTCTCTAACTGACGAGAACACAGAATATGATGTTATTTGGGAATATAACTAGTGGGGGCTAGAAATTTAAAATTATGTTGCACTTGTATAAAAAATATTATTGCAAAAGGAGAATATGAAATGATTCCTTGTGAATTGTCGGTATTCTAAATCAGTCTATACCAACAATATACCAAGAATGTTGCCTTTCCCGAGGAACAAATATCAACTTGATTGGATTACTTGTTCGACTAAGTTACGAAACATACATAACAGAGTGTTAGATGCAGAAGTTTGTTTTTAAATATTAAATTTCATAAAATACTTTATTTCCAAATTCATGGATCATACCTTGACGCCCTGAAGATTGAAAGTGCATTCTTAGTACATACAGGGAGTATTTGAAAAAATACACCTGTATAAAATATTAAGAATGGTAAGATACAATTATGTAGAATAAAAATCCAAAAAATTTTTGTTCAATTACGACGCGAATGCCAAAATTAAAATCTCCCTTATAAATTGTAATATGCGCAGCCTACTGAATCGAGAATGTTCACCTCCATTAATCTAACGCAAGAACAGCTGCCGATGTTATAAAAACTACAAGATAACGTTGATGTGTCAGTTTTTTTAAATAGCTTGGAATAGAGAGTTCAATCATGCACACGTTAAATATCGCCTGTCGCTGCACCTGTCCTCCGCTACATACATATATTCGTTCGAAAATATTCGACAGTGGCGCGACGAATATTTTATAAATATCTTTATAATTTTTTTTTCGCGACTGGGAAGGAATTTGCGCAAAATATTTTGGATTTAAGTTTAATAAAATAATATCTTTCCATTTTTCATAGTCTTTACTTTTATTTCAAATACGCCCTGTATATGTATATTATCACGTGAAACTTAATTATATGTGTACATATGGATGCGTAATGCAAGGACTTCACACAAGAACTAAAGTAATTGGCAGTTATGCCGCATGTACCTGTTGTTTCCTTAAATTGCATATGTAAGTTTAGATTTATACAAAAGGGTGCAGGAAAATATGCAAGCAAATGTTTCTATCTTCATAAGATGAATCTATGTGTAGATACACTGATGCAAATAATTGACGAGCATACCCTGTATAATCTGAACGCCTGGTTCTATTGCAATGAAATTGCTGGGACGGAATGCATCAATAACAGGGGTATGGCCAACTCGCCTGCATAGCTACTCAACATTAGCCGCGGGAGCCAGATAACATTGAAGTCTCCGACCGCTCATATCCCAGACACGTTCGAAAAGAATCCAGAGAACGAGCTGGCCGTGGAAGCATTCCTATACGGCGCTCTTCAACACAGACCTATACTACACGTGCGGTCGAGCGTACATGTACAGCAGACGTGGCCGCCACCAAACGTAGGGAAGCACAATAACGGGCCGTAGCACCACATCTACGTATCGACGACCCGTCATCATCTGCTGTACACGCAGCAGACGTGTACCTCCTCCATATGTAACAGCACCCCATACCATAATGCCCTGATGGGAGGAGGGAGGGGGGTGACAGCACGAGCTATCCGCCATTATGTAACTAACAGTATGCAGCGAATACAACTATATATTGGACTTCACACTACACTAAAAACGACTGGTATTGCCCACCCCCGTCGGTCTCCATGGCGACGGAATTTTCCACTTATCGGAGCCACTCAATAAAAAATGCGGCGATAGCAAAAGTCTAAACTAACAAAGTCTATAGGAAACCTTGATGATTCGCAAATTTTATGAAAGTATCTTCACGCGATTAGATTATAAAAGGTGTGCTCGTCAATTATTTGCAACAGTGTGTTTATAATTTATCAAACAGGTTTCATTCACACTTAATTCACACCATACACGGAAATGGATTCTTACCTGAAACATGTCATCAAACCTTACATCGCAAATGCGATAATTATATTTTCACATGCCGATATTAGTAAACATACCAATAAATTTGTTTCCGTTAACTTTAATAAAAACTTTGGATTTAGTAGTAAACAAACCTAATAGACCAGGTACTGTAGTACAGCGTTCGAACTCCTAAAGATTCCTTTAATGTTTGTTCACATTATACGACACAATGCACATTTTTTATAATAATTTAAATCATGTTTGTTAGAGATGCTTTATATATGTATGTGTAGAAGCCTGCCTCGCTATAAATAATTCCATTCAAATTCAATTTACCAATGGAAAGTATTTATGTATAGTTTGATTCATGGTAACGAAAGATTATAAGTAAGTAGGAGTAGTTTTTAATACAAGGAACAAGTTAGAATATGTAGTGACTTATGTTAGGTATTTTAATTTTTCAAGAAAGTTATTTAGGTACATAAACAAACGCAAATCAAACTTTCGACAAATATAACAGTAGCACAAAACTCTAAATAGAAAACAATATTTTTTTATTGTTACTGGATTAATAGTGTATTGAAAATCTGTTTTATTTATTTAAAGAAGCTACACTAAATGCTTAATAATTATTTACACATCTTGTTCAATATTTTTCGTTTAATTTTCCACTATCTAAGACTAGTACTTTTACAAAACGAAGACAGAGTAGTTTTATGTAGTTTACCAAACTATCACATTAATTGCACTTCTACAATTAAAAAAATTGATATTATTTAGTTATCAATTGTTAATCATGTCACGTATTACACTAGAATATCAGCAACACTTTAAGACCTTGAATTTTTTTAATATGAATATTACCATGATAGCGTCATTGACATAGTGACTGATATTGCAAATAACATTAATTGAAATTTTGAATATATGTATGAAATTATTGATACTGACAATAAATGTTTTTATAAATTCTAATAGTACCATGATTACCTTGGCGGTGATTCACTCTTGCAATAGATAAAGTAATATAGCAATATATTTTGTTTATTAAGCTGTATATCGTCATTGAAATACATAGGTAATTAAAGTTTTTGAAATAGACAAAACATGAGGAAATTGAATTTGTTAAAATACAAAATATGGAAACTAATCACTAAAGAAGTAGCATTAAAAATATATGCAATTATATTTATAAATATCTATTTATTGCTTACGCATTGATTCATGTATTTTAAATATTATAATGAGGTAAAATATAGGTACTAGTTTTGTAAGTTACATTGGTTTGGATATTTATACACATATAGTCCTAAAGGTAAGGCTGGAAGACTACTATAAATAACACAATATACAAAATTAAAGCTTATAGATTGTTACAAAAAGGTACATGTTTAAAATCATTCCTCGACAGGTCTGCCACTAAAGCCTGCTGCCTTTATTGCAATTCGAAGGATCATAGCTACTGAGAGAGCACAGACTAAACCAGCAGGCATAATTTTACCAGAGTTATAAAACCGATAACCCATAACACCAGCTAGTATTGAACTGGTGGCAAGCTGGACAGAATAATTGCTTGGATCACGACTTACTTCTAATGCCCCATATGCTAATGCACTACCAAACAGAATACCAGCCCCCAAAGATGGTATAGAACCTATTATTAAAATACATAAAAAAAGTTGTATAACCTAGAAGTTCTACTTTAGTTACCAGCTTTATAATAACCGAAAATTCCTCCAGCTGCTACAACGGCAGCGTAAGCGAAACCGGGAATATCTAAAGGCATTTTTAAAAGCAATACAACTCACTTTAAACGTTGATCACCTACTATGTCTATAATAAACTTATCTTGGATATTTCTATACGCAGAAGATAACGGCAGTGAAAATAAAAAGATGCGCATATGTAATCGAAAATTGTACTCACCTCCAACCTATTTTACAAACAATAAGTTTTCTTAATTTAATTCACACAAAAAAAAACAACTTATTACATTTTACACATAACTGTAATCTGCAATAAAGCACATGAGAAATAAATATTTACAAAAAATAAATAGTAAAATCTGGTAATAAAAACATCCTGGCTACACTTTGCACACACTTTGCTATTCTACTAGAAGATGGCAGCACTTATTTATAAATTAACAATTAACCCATTTCACTTTATTACTAAATTACATACATACTTAGTATTTTTATTGTTTAGAAATTTAATTACTATTAGAACTTCAAAATTTGCTTTTTTTTTCTAATTCTGTGAAAATTTATTTGAATGCTGAATGTTGCAGCAGCAGTTATTTTATAGTAAATCTAGTAAATCATTTCTTCACTACTAAGGCTGGTTTTTGAGTTATGCAATACTTCATTCTATTCATAGTAATTTCCAGGAAGGATTTAGGAGGTATGTAATTTAAATAAAATGAAAATAGGATGCCGATTTCGACAAGCTAGAAAAAGTGGAAATTTCTAGATTTACATGACAAGTTTGCGTATTAGAAGGTCATTGAGATAGTAGATCCTTACAATCCGGCTATTGTATACATTTGCAGATATATTTATTGATTAAGGATGACATGCACATAGTTTAAGCGTATATAAATAGTAATTTACTAACCTATGATTATCTGTATTGAAACGTTTGTGTTGGTTATGCAAGGAGAACCAATCTGTCAATATTTTTAAATTCAGGTCACGTTCCACGTTCAGGTACTCCGTCAATTTTAGATATTTAAAAATGGAAAATATGTTGAATAATAGCAAAACGCTACTTATAAATACTGGAAATATACTGGCATTAAATGACTTAACGAAAAACCCCGGCCAAAATCCTGCAGAAGAGGTATGTTGTATGATGTAATATATGGTAATATAAGTTATTTGTTTATATTTCTCTTAGTTAAAGGAGGCCATTAATATCACATTGAAAGATTTTAAAAATGGACCATTGGAAAAAACTAATTTTAAACCAGATCCATTTCTCGTAGTTAGTAGACAACATGATGATCTTGTAAGCAAAATGTCAGAACATGAATTAGCAGATCTGAAAATTGGACTAAAAATTTTCGTTAATAGTGATAATGAACAGTATCTTATTGAAGCACTAGATAAAGGTCTGTTCTAAGTTTACTAGTTATAATTGTATATTTTATTTTTCTATGTTTGCAGCTTTTACAGTGCTGAATGTAAGTTCTGTGCAGAATGTAATAGTTTCGTACAATCACCAAATACCACAAAATGATCACATTGGAAAGTTGCAAAACATATGGAAGGTGTTAGAATTGTACACAAAGAATAAAAAAATAGGTCAAATTGGTTTAGCAGATTTAGAAGAAGGTATGTTCCGTGCAATTTATGAATGGGCTGAAGTGAAACCTAGTATTATACAAATAAATTTAGCAACCTGTTGCGTTGTGCCACCAACATTACAAGCATTTTGTAAAGATAATGAAGTACAATTATTAACCCATAGTGATCCTACAGGTAAGAATTTAGCTTTAAATTATGTTACAATTACTTAATCTATCTGTAATGTTTTTAGAAATTTTACCAGAGTCCACAATTGAGCAAATATTTGAAAAAAAGTTAATTTTGAATTGGGCTTTACGATTTCTAGTTCATATAAAGTGCAGAGGTGTATTGACTACAAAGGGATACTTAATAAGTTTGAATCATTAATTATGATGTGCTCTATAATAAGATGATGTAAAACAGTATTCTTAAGTGTTGCAATTAATTCATAGATTCTATTGCAGATTTTATACAGTATAACATAGTTAAGCTTTAAAATAATTTTATAAATTACTTAAATGACCTAATAAATTAACATTCCAAAAAGATCGGTTTTATGCAATACTAAATAAATATAAAATCCAAAGTAACCACTGATGTTAATTATGTTATCAAATATTGTGATATATAACAAGTATTTCACAATATTGATAAATAATATTGAATTATGAGAAACAGTAGCTCTGCGTTCTCCATTGCTCAAAGTTTATGAATGGAATCTGTAATGGTTTAATAGTGATAACTTACATCAGTATTAGTTGAGCTACTGAATAACAGATGTCAAGACTAATGTTATAAAAACATGATTTTTAATTCTATATCACTATACATATTATGATTTCAGGTCTATAAGTAGAATGTTTTACAAAATGATAATAATCCTACGCGATTAAAAAAATCCATAACTGTTGTAACTTGTCCTAATGTACTTGAAAAGGATTTTTTACCAACATTCCAGCGAAGAAAGCAATAGGTATACAAGTTAAACCTTCTATAAAGCATCTGACAGGAATAATTATTTAGCAGCTAAGATTTATTTGTAATTTTGCTAAAATATGTTCGGCTTCTGTAATATGTGTATGCTTCTGCATTAATATTAAGACACATATAGGATTTACAAATTTAGCTTCAATACTTATTTATTGACAACTGACATAATAATTATACATTACTACATAATTGTCTATTATCTAATCAGTGGTACCACCCCACATCCCCCTTTCTAAGAGGTCGAGCCTTTGAGGAGGTTTCGTTACCCTACCCGACGATGTCACTTTTCCGCGTGATATAAACGCCTCTTCAATATCCTCCGAACTGACACTACTTTCTCTATTAATGCTTTCTTGATCTGGACTAGTTTCACTTGTGGCATTGAGTTGTTCATTCTGTACTTCATTTTCCGTACTACTGTCTAAATCTAAATAGCATTTTACATTCCTTTCTTCCCTTAGTTTCTTATCCCGCAGGTTATCATCGTAACAATTAAGCTGTCTTGAAGTCCTTCTAATTTGCATCTGCTTGCTTTCTTCTTTAGCTCTATTATGAAATCTTCCAGACTCTCGCCTTCCTCTTGCCTGTATGTGAAAAATTTATATCTTTCATATGCCACATTTTCTTTCCCTATGAAATGCTTTTCAAACTTTTGTAGCAAATCTCTTAATTTATTCTGCTGACCCTCTACTAATTTAAATGTGGTGTATATCTTGAAGCCATCATCTCCAATGTAGTGTAGAAGTTGCGCACATTGCGTTTTTTCATCTTTCTTGCACACTTCTGAGGCGACTAAATAATTTTCGAAACGAGCACGCCATAATTTCCAATTTTCGGCCATGTTGCCTCGCATACATAAGGGCATTACTCCGCGATTGTCCCCCATTGTATTAGATATCCGTCCAATACTTATAGCTTGTAATGAATTTCTATTTCCACACTATACTGTAGCTTATTTGTGACTGCGCCATGTAATGTGTATGCTTCTGCATTAATATTAAGACACGTATAGTATTTACAAATTGAGCTTCAATACTTATTTATTGACAACTGACATAATAATTATACATTACATAATTGGCTATTATCTAATCAGTGGTACCACTCTACAGCTACACTCATTCTCGTTAAATTTTTCGGAACAAATCAGCGCCAGTGCAGGTGTAGCTTAGAAATTACATGCAAACGCGGGCTTTTTAAAAATTTAAAACGAAGATGGGATTCTACGGATATTTGTAGCGCTTGTAAAATTATCTGTAAATTTGTAAGCATATTATCATATCCGGCTACACATTGACAGAGAACTTTACATTATCCTACAAACATGTAAAGTGTTCAATTAATATTTTCAGTACGCTCAAGCGTCATAATGAACTTTCAAGTAGATTCACAAGACGATGATTGCTATCGATTGCTAAACATCTACCAAAGATAGAATTCACTATATTGTCGACACAATTGTTCCAAATAAATTCAAACTCGTATAGCAAAGGAAGGATAGTTTGCATATCTGTTTACTACGCTATCGTTCTCACATATCATTGAACATATTAATAATAATAATAATAATTCATGCCTTAGCATCCCCCAACAGCTTGCGCCAATTACAGGGGGCATCGGCTGGCCATGAGTTATTATTACGCCTGCGGCTGTAGACCGACTTAAGATGTTATCTTTCCGCATTTGCCGTGGAATTTGGGAAACTACAGAAAACCAAATTCAGAAAGATCGCACCGGATTCGATCCCGGTACTCCGAGACTGTGAAGCGAGCGCGCTAGCCACTGCGCTACACAGCCTCTTCTATTGAACTTAGCATAACATACATAGTAAGATTAATTGTTGAAACACTTCTTGCCTGTTCTGCGGAATCAGCCATTGAAAAACTACTGAAGTAGTAACATCAAACTTAATTCTTCTATTTACAAAACAAATTAAATTTTTCTTCAAGATTTAAGAACGCTGTCATTTCGTCAAAACGTCAAAATTGATTGTAAATACATTCTATGAGAACAAGTGTGAAATTAGTTTCATAGCTGGTGGCGTTAATGCAGGTAGAGTTTGGAACTATGTATTAAAATTTTTGACCTTGAGTATAATAGTGCCCCCTCCCTCCTCGCACCGTGGCTACGCCTAGATAACTATATATGTTTAAAAATCCTTTTTTTTCATGAGCTGATACATACCGAATGCAGCATTCGATCAGCAGCGCCATTGCAGATCCACGGTATTTTAGCCTTCTTGCAGCTAAACAAAGAAGTCTGCACATTGGTCAAGA
>SMLS01071759.1:0-48755 GCA_004785975.1 Popillia japonica | reverse complement strand
TTAGAATTTGGCGTGTATAGAAAAGAAACCAGTACACTTCGCTAAATTCCTTCAGATTACCATCATTGTGCCCAACACAAAATGACATTTTTTAAAAAAATCTTTCCATTGAACGAGAAGGAGCTTAAAGTCATAAAAAATGCAGCCAGATGTAATGGTTTCCAATCTCAGATTATCTACGAGTATAAATTAATTAGGAAGTTTAATTATATGAATTTTTTGAAAAAAATCTTAGTGTAGTGAGTAAAATCTTCAAGAACCTGAATCTTGGAATGGTTTACAGTTCAAGCAATAATTTGAGAAGCCTGATCGGTAACCCTAAAGATAAGGTTCAGCCTTTGTAAAAGTAGGGAATTTATGAAATTAATTGTAAAAATTGTAATTAAAAATATATTGGGCAAACAAGACCTTCCATCTCATTGTCAGTATTGAGAAGTCTAGGGTTGTCCAACATATTTTCGAAAACGATCATAATATTGATCATTCTAATGTAAAATTCAATCGACCGATTAGTAACTGTAAATCTCTAAATGTTTTTGAAAGTTTGGAGATTTACATTTAGTAGTGTTCAATGAACAGTGACGACGGACCTATTCCACATTCGTCATTGTTGTCACTAATGCGGAGGATAAGTTAAGTAGTTTTTGTAATTATTTAGTTTTATTATAGTTTTGATAATGACAGCATTGCTGTCGAAACGGGTTCGCAATTATCCAAGTGTTTCGTGTCTTGTGGGTGATAGTTAGTTAGTGTTCAAATGAAAATATGTTTATTTAAATGTACAATATATGAAGTACCCTATTCAAATGTTACTGCATTGTTAAGAGAGTCTCTAAGAAATCAACACGTATGTACATACATGTCGCTAACAGCATTGCTAATGAAACAAATTGTTTTACACCATCCAAGCTAATAACCTCATTTTACACAAATACGCTAATAATATGTTTAAACACTAAATATCCTTAAACTCAGTTTGTTTGCAATTTATGATGCGTATTTCTACAAAACTCCGCGAACTGCATGCAGGCATGAATTTAATCTGGTACGTTATATGTTTGCTATGTATCGAACAAATTGCAGGGAACGCGACTGCAAGGGAAAATAAATTGTTGTCACGAAAGAGAAGATATCTCTTTTTCCCGAAAGGGGCTAATTTCGTTGTAGGTATAATTACATCGATTTCCAATTTCTATAGAGGTCAAGTTTCTTGTATAATTGTATAAGTTTTAGTATCAAATAGTGGATGTAAAAGCTTTGATGAAGACGGTACCTAAGGGTGTGCAGTGGCTAAACGAATGGGATATACCATGGCCTTTACCAAGCAGTCCTACTGAATTTCGAGAATTTCGGCACAAACACCGTCAACGCCGTCAACTTCTAGATAATTTTAAATCTGCTTTAAACGAGTAAAGTATAATACTTGTATTTTAAGTTCTTCTTCTTCAGAGTATTTCTAAAGGTGGCCCAATTATTCGAAAATTTGGATTCATCAAATTACAGGGCACGACGCCGCGATTTTTTGTAGGAACTTTGACTTATTCTTTTAAGTAGTGCCAATTAAATGATTCAACCTTTTAAAGAAAGAACGTCCTCTTGTAACATAAAATTTAAAACTAAAAAATATAGCTAACATAAACTTCCAAAAAGGACATACTGAATGCCACTTATCCTTCAGCTAGAGTAATGTTATTGGTCAGTAATTTTATCAACTTGGTATTCTTACTATCAAGCATCTTGCTTGATGCAGGTCTTTAGTCCTGCTACCATTTTGTACCGCGAAAAGAGAACTTGAGTTGGGAAAAAAATCTCTGAATTTTCAAGGACAAGACTCCCTTTTTACAACAGTCTACTCTCATTTATACAATTAACTGTCGGGACTGTGAAGGCTGTTACATAGGCCAAACTTGTCAGAGACTTTTAAGTCGCATTTCTAACCACCGAAGCAACCTTAGACTTAATCGCGCTTCTACCGCCCTTTGCGTACATACTGAAGACACACTTTTGATTTTGACGAAGTTGAGGTCTTAGATTTTGAACGTAATAGACTAAAACGTAATTTCTTAGAAATGTGTTTCATACAAATGGCTGCTGCTTCAGTCAATTTTAGGAAGGATGTCAAAAACCTAATTCCATTTATGTTGATTTTATCAATTAACAACGTTAGGGCTTCACCCATTTACTTTTTTGCAATTTCATTCTTTAAATTAAAATTTGGCTTCACGCTTTTTGACTTGTATTTATCCCTGCCTTCTTTTCTTTTTGTATCTGACTGTATTTTTGATTGTATAAAAATTTTCACGACATTGGTTTTTTGGATGTTATTTGATTTTAGTTTTTAATATCTATTCTCTGGCAAAACTTCCACATTGCGTTGTCAATTGCATTGAGTTTAGTTGTCGATAATAATTTTACACTTTTGTCTTTCGAATTAATTTTAAATAATGTATCTTACTTGTCAAAATACAACTTCGAATAATTCTATTATTTATCTAAAATAGTTCGTAATTCATGTAAGTAATCTCACTTTTAATCTATTTTGTTTTTTTTTAATTGTAATGTTTTTAACAGCATGTCTTGATAAAGTTCGTATCCACCGACGAAAATTTGACATTTTTGAATAAAGAACTTTCATTAAAGAACAGGCCTTTTCATCTGCCTAAAATTGTCTGGAGTATAAAGCGTTAATACTATAGTAGTTACCAGTACTCCGTGTAACAGGGCACCATTTCGTCTATGTAATCAATAAACTAAATACAAATACCTCAAAAGTCTGCAAAAGTGATTTTGTTTAACACACTACACACAGCGCAAAAAATAAACAAGTTAAATGTGGGCCCAAGAGCACCTCCTTCCAATCATTGTTTTAAAAATTTTGTTACACGTAACACAAAGTACCAAAATGGAACATTATGCCAGTTTTGATAGCTGGACGGGCATGAGTTGACAAGTCTTTCCAATGGTCTTTTAGAAAATAATTAGTTCACTTTTAGGAGAAGCTAAAATACATATGTCTCTGCTTTGATTGGCATCCAATAGAATCTTGAATGTTATTTAAAAAAAGTTAACTTCGTTGAAGCCCAAGCTGAAGTGAGACCTTCAGAAGTTCTAATTTTTTGAAAGCAATATTTCTAAATTAGGTGTTAAGATATCTTTCAATTAAAATAATCTAAAAGTACAGTAAATACATAAAATTGTCTTCCAGGTATGGCCTCAATGGAGAAGCGTGTATTAACCGTTTGATGTGCGAAACAAAGGAATTTACATTGATAAAAGGCAAATCCCTTTTCAAAGACATGCTACACGCCATCTTTGCGTAAATAATTGCCTCAATTTTGAACTTTAACACCTTTAGTAATAATCTTCTTCTGATTTAGGTTTCAGGAGGGAGATGATGCTAAAGACGTAGAAGTAGAACACGAAGATGTCTGCCACGCTTCCAATTTTGAAGACTGCAAAGCACCTTTACTGCAAATCATGCTAGGAGGTCTAAATACATATTAAATCATCTTAAAGATGACAAACACAGTTTGTTAATCATTTATTTATCAACTTATAAAAAAATATCATTAATCAATTTTTAATTATCGTTAAATTATAAATATATTTATTTTATTATGTTCCAAACAATTCAGTCTTGATTCTGTATTCAATTTCTTCAAATTAGAAATTTAAAAGTTAGTATTAGCATTACTGTTATCGAAGCTTATTATCTTTTAACAAGTAAGTATATAATATGCAAACAAATTAATTAGCTTTTATAACACTTTCTTAGGTTGAAATCGATGCAGCAATTTAATTTACATATTATTACGTGATGTGACAGATTTGTAAAGCCCTTGTTGTTACGATGGCGTTATCTGTTACGGGGAATACATTCTGGAAGGAATCTGCATGGCTCTTCTTCCATAGGGCGGGATTTACTGTCGCAGAAACTGTCTGGTAGTGCCATCTCCTGATCGTCAACACACATTACGCTTCGCCTACGGTTTTGTTTCTTGCCCTGGAAAAAATAGCTTCTTTGATTACTGGTATAGGAATCTACTTATTTCACAGAGAACCACCGCTGTTGTAGTTTAGCTTTTTATGTGGAGATGACGCTGAGGTTATGGTAATGAGAAAAAGCATTAGAATTCCTGAAGTACCAACCAATTGGAGTTTAAAACTTTAAATAATAGCAAAAAGTTTGAAAACTATTTAAACATCAAATTTGAATAATGATTTACGATATTTCTAACTGACGTTGAAGCATTGCAAATCACATTCTGTATTTATTTTAGGACTGGTAGCGCGATGCAATTTCACATCATGCACATCTATTTTAATCACGTAAGCTTTTAACATCGTGCTCAAGTAGTATGGTTGCGGCAGGAGGATCGTAAATTTCTTTGTACCTACGTGAAAAAGCTATGAATTAAATTGAAGTACGTACACAGAGAAAAACTTATACATTTAATTTTACAACTGTGTGCTATTTGAGATGGTGAGTTTCTGTTTAAAGCTAGGCGAAATCTTTTGATATAAACGGGATTACGTCATAATGATGCCTTAGCATTTTGTGTACCGCTTTGAAGTGGTAGTACCGATGGTGATCTCAGAATGTTTGCAGTTTAGTGTTTTGGTGTAATTCATTATTTTGGTGGTGTTGGGATTACCTTGAAGTGGAATTTATTCTAGTTCCATTATTATTATTTTCGTTCGGTGCATCATCTTCCTTTACCTGTTTTTTAACGGGTACAGTGCCTTAACTAAGAGTACTGGTACTGGCTTTCTTTAGAGTACGTGGACATCGTAAAGTTCTTTAGCCGTTTTCTTTGTTTTAGACATTGAAGTTATGGTTTGGCAGTAAGTCGTTTGGTTTTTTACATAGTTTTTAACGTGCCGTCTTCTGTAAAATCTGTCAAGTCTTCGTTGCTGTCAGGTGTTTTAAATATCCTTGTGTCCGCTAAGCCCAATCGTAATTTCCGTTCTGTTGCAGCGAGTTACTGCAATAGCATTTTTATTATTTTCCTCTCTAATCCAAATTTCTCACAATAATTTTTGTATCAATTCGCACTAAACTAGATTGAAGTGTAGTAAATATCAGCATGTTGCTGATGATATTGTCAATTGGTCATTTATGTATTGACAAAATTGACAATGAAAACTAAATGAATGCCAGTCAGGTTCTTGAACAACAGGTCCCTCTTATCAGACAAAATGTTTTGTGGATAGCTTTCGTCTTCCACTGGTTATACAATTTCGTTACCACACAAACACCCACAATTGCAAAAAATTTAGCTTCTTATCTATTGGACATTTCTGAAGTTCATTTGCACTTATGACGATCTTAAATTATTTGAGTGATGCTACGGCTCATACTAGAAGAAGAAAAGTTGTAATAAATGAAATGATGCAGTTTCCTAGTATCTTGTATCGTTTGGAACAACCATATATTAATATCCCGTATGACCAGCAAAAAGTCCTTTCTCTGCAATTGCCAGACCAGGGAAGCTCATTTTAAATTGTTTAAGACGATCGTTGATTCACACCATACTCCAACTTAGTAGATCCAAACACGAAGAGTTTAACTGCATAACGAACATTCACAACTGCTAAGACCAATTCGAGTTGGGAAAACATTCGTCTGATATAACAAATTTTCAATTATCATAGAGAGAGCATAGAAGATTGTCAATAGAAAACAGATCATTAGAAAATGTGAGAAACGTATGCGTCATAATAAGAAAATGGACAGTTACTTCGGTATTAGTATCTGATGAGAAATCAATATAAATGACACAGAGGGGTAGCTTGGATTGGATACCTTGCTGTGAAATGTCTTCTATGAGCACATCCTTAATATCAAGCTTCCAGCCAAAATTGACAAAATTTAACTAGAGCTCATATTAAGGCTTTAAATATTCTTTAAGTTGCTAAAGACGGTGTTCTAGTACAGCCCAAAAGAAGAAATCAATGAACAAGAGACAGAGAAGTAATATAAATAAGGAAAAAAATTACGGATATGGACTCGGAAATCCTAAGGCGGAGATTGTTATCATTTAAAGAAATTTCAAAGAGCGTTGCCTGTTTTAGCAATATAAGAAGAAATGGGTCTTTTAACGCCAGATAACGTCGTTAAAACCATGCTGTCAGGAAAAGACCACTGACAGAAGATCGCTACATTCGACGAGAGGTGCTGAAAGAAAAGACACGGAAGATACAAGAAATAGAAGCAGTTAATCGATGCCATGCAGAAGACTTGATAAAGTGAAGTTCTTTACTTGGTGCAAGCATCACTGAAGCAGTTTTACTCATTCAAGACAATGAAAAAACTATTTTGTTAACACGATAGCCAGCAGTTGTAATGTTTGTTTCACTAACTCAGAACTACTAACGAGTTTCGGTTGCCTAGATGTTTCGTTCTGTCTGCAATCTAAAAACACCTACCATTCCCTCAACAAATCAGCGTTCATCTGGGGTGAATCTTTTGATGTAGTTTTTGAGTGATTTAAATATAGAAGCATCGTTTGTAGGATACATTTCTCATATTACTCTCTACCTTGCCATTAGAAATAGTCATTTTGAGAAATCACATTCACCAGATACTGATACATGCACTCATCTTTCACGAAATTTTGAGGATCACATGTTCACTTGATTGGGGGTGGTGGTGTCCGTCACCAGATGCTTCAGTTTCTTTTAAGATAGCTACCTAACAGGTGAATAAAGGATTTTATATAATTATTCATCTGAGGCAGGAGCTTGCCAACATTCAAATTATGGTATTCAACCACAGTGCTTATTAGTTAGAAATGTCATTATGGAGTAATTGTTTAGTATTTAATTTTACTCTGAGATGCTAATCATTCATGTAGCGTACGATAATGTCAGTTATACAATTTTCTAATTTCCTTGTGAATCATTTGACGTCCATACGATTCTTTGTTTTACGTAAGTAAGATGTATTGGCTACACTTCATCGATGAATTTTTCTGTAAGTTTATTGGTGTAAGAATATGTTCCTCTGCTACTATGCATCTAAAGTATCTTCATGTTATAACGTTTGTTTTTGGAAGCTCTTTAAACGTTGTGGTCTTGCTTATTGTCCAGCATATATCATACAAGGATTTAACCAGAGAAAGTTAGTCAATTATCAAAAATTTGTATCAAAGAGCCATTTATTTCTTGTTTTTATTGGTGTGCCTTGTGCCGAAAGAGGTTTTCTTTGTGAGTGTAATATTCAATGCACCATTTAGTAAGTCGTAGTCTTACTCAATTTACTCGTTGCTCGTGATTATAGTAAAAAGTTAGATCTAAAACTTTATCTCTAAATCTGAAAATAGTCAAGATACATAGTGTAAAAGGTCAAATCAGCAATTAAATCAATTGCATAACACTAGCTTATATTGAATGGACTTGATGCCTCATTCTAGCAGCCTAATTTTATTAAACCTGTATAAAGTAACTTCATATAGGTCTTCATTAAGGATATTACTTTTTATGAGACTCTCTCTTGTGTATTTGCTTATTAATCATTCTAATTTACTAATATAAGAAATTGATTTATGCGGCAAAGGTTATTTCTTTAATAGAGCTGAAGTACACATTTTTCCTGCTATAAGACCATATACAACGATTAATTCGGAATTTTACCCTGCCTTTTTCCGAACTTAATTACAATTTACATGCGAACTTCTCCTGAGCGGATCAGCAATGGATTTGTTAGTTATGCAATCATAAACACCCACGTGTAACTTGTTCGTTATCAAAGGATTAATACAGGATAATATGTTGACATATTATCCACACGTGCGACATCTGCTTACTGTGCGAATATCTGCGTACAATTAGCGAATATGGGAAGTTGAACGTGTTGCGGTTGGGAAACTAAATACGAAACGTGCGCGAAACGGAACGAGATACTTACTGAAGTGCTGCAGGTCACAGGGCAGGATTGCCAAGGACCTATCCACCAGTGCGAAGGGCACGGATCCTCTTTACAGGTCCTCATTAGTTCTTCCGGCCGTTCTTTCGGATTGCATAATGAGTCGTCGACGATCATTGAAGTCCCGTCGATAACGGAGGATCCTGAAACGTCTAGGGATTCTCGGCAAACTGGCTTCCGACGTTGCGATCCACCGCCGCACGTCACCGAACATTGAGACCAATCTCCCAGATCCCAAGCGTACTTCACTTCTTTCGGCCCTTCCCTTTTCGATAACGTGTATTGGTAGCGGATGCCGGGATTTCGGGCTTTACCGCGAAAAATCACCTGAAAAATTACGAAGATGTGGTAGGTATAAAAACGTTGAAAATCTGAATTAGCTTCAGTAATTTATTAATTAGAATTTAAGAATTTGAAGAATATAATATCAAAATCGATTTTACGACACCTTTCAATACGGGAAGCGAGTCAAGAATTTTATCATAAAATGAGCAGGCGCTAACGTTTTTTCAGGGAATTTACCGTCTTTCGCAGTCAATTTGCGCTCTCAACTGATGGAAAATTCGTATTGTGTTCTTCCGGAATAATTTATTTTCGAGGAGTTGTCCCGTAGGCGTTCTTGAAACAAGTTGATTGTACAAGTGTTTTTCAAATCTTTTTTAACTTACGTATTCGCAGGTCTATCTTAATTAAGTGGTGTCTTGGCAGTTGTCCTATCTTAAGGGAAAATGTCAAAAGCAGAACAGTGATCTTTCACTTAAACTGCGAAATTTATAATTTTGTTTAAAGTAGCTGGTCTTTGTGTATTACGACAAGCTTCGCGTAAATTGTTAATAGTTTTTTCGAAAAAAAATCATAATAACTACTGGTGGGAAACAAGTACATAAACATAGTGCAATCTGGATACAACGCTCTGTGTACTTCAGTAAAATAGTGCAAACTTTCTTTGAAGAATTATGTCTTTTCTGTTATGCAGAGAGATTCTTCCGAAAATTTGAATATTTAAAACTTACATACCAAGGCCGTTTGTTCTAATATTTATCCCCAGAATTCTGCCAATTACCAAAGGCCTGTCAGATTCAAAATGGTCACCTTATTTGTAACAAAATAATCTTGGCTTTCATGAGAAACAGCTTTTCAAATCTCAGATTTACTAATTCTCGAGGCCTTTCCAATCTATCTATTACAAAGAACTGTTGTTTAAGCGTTTAGGGCTAGAAATAAACCTTTCATAGGGAATGTAAAAAACGGTTTACTGGGCAAAAGAAAATTGATGTTAGTGAACATATTTGTCATCTGGATTTTATTGAATAACATTCACTACACAAAGAAGAAGATGGTAATCAAGAAGTCTGAAATAGAGTAGGCTATGAGAACGTAACAGTGACAAAATCAGGGGCTACTTTTATTGTATGAGCACAAGGTATTAATAAAACTAATATCAACACTTTTGTAACAAGAAGAAGGTTATCCATTAGAGATACAATATCGACGAGATTGTCAGATTAGTTACTCGAATGTAAGACTTTGAAGACAATAGGTTGACACTTTAACTTCTGTAGAGAACAGCTCACTCCAGACTTTGTTTGGAACTGATTTAAGCACAGAAGCGTTCTTTGCCGGACATATTTCGTTTATCAGGCTCTAACTAGCTTTTCAATATTTTTGACATCCCAGGTTAAACAGAAATTGATACATTTCTTATATATACATGAAATTTTGAAGATCTTTTAAACTGGCAGTTTGAAGATATTCTGCCTGAAAGATTTCGAGGGCACTTGAGCGTTTAGCTTCTGTTTTAAGTTTTATAAATATATAAAGCTTTCAGCAAAAAATCCAGTCCTTTTTGCTACCTCAAACCACAAATGCGTGTAAAGGCCCTTCCAAACAACATTGGCTGGTTTATAGCTTCTTTGAGATATTTCTATTTAGATCTTGATATGTTCTTTGATCCCGATATGGTAATTTCAGAAGTGAATGTACTGTGAAATCTTAAAATAGTGAAATTAGTAAAGACCAAGCAAGCAATAAAAATGCACAATTGTGGAAATTGAACTGCTCGAATAGGAGAGGAAGTGGTGAGTACTCTTAATGGCAATTATTACCTACGCAATTATTTTTCTGCCACAAAAAAAAAATGCAAAGCAAAGAAGGTAAAGCAACAAAAGAAGTACAGAAGATGTTGCAATATGCAAGGGTTATGGAAATGACGCATTATAGATAAGCAGAAGAAAGAAAAAAATTAGATCAAAAAGAAAAACGCTGTAGAGAACACGATTTCCAGGCAAAAGCCTAATATGTAGATAGAAGAAAATTAAAAGGGCATCTTACTTTTAAACTGGCAGAAGAACATGATGAAGTTTGCAAATACACGTATTGGTCACTTTACCCAACCCAAAAATAAAGGTGGTGGGAACAACTGCAGTACAGCTTGGAAGCTATATTGCTGTTTTATAAAATTCTTCTTCCTCAAAATTTTTGTGGCAAGAAAGTGGCATAGATAGACTGAGTGAAACTCTTCACATCTGGATGTCTGGATCTCTTATCCATTGCAGGGCATTAGCCCCGCCCCGTGTAGTACTTGTACTGTGCCGGAATATCCTACGTCGGGGTAGTTCATGGAAATATGCTGAGCTGTCTGAGAGGGATCCCCGCCCCTGCAACCGGGGTCACCAGCAAATCTCCATTTGTACTACCACTACTGAGCCCTGTTGTCATTAGTTTGGATGCGATTGAGAGACGTTCACTCCTTCCTGCAGAGATAAAATGCAAGTTGGATCTGGCATTATGTGTGGACCATCTTAGGTTATTGTCACCCACTCTTCCCTCCAAGCATCGGTCGAGTTAAAATTCTCAATGAAATGTTGGTCAAGTTTCTTTGGGAGCTTTCTTGAGTTTAGCCTGGCGGATCTATCTAAGCAGTTCTGGTGTATAGGGAGCAAGGTGTTATAGAATCACTTCCACCATTGCTTCAATAGTGCGGCTTTGGGTCGGAATCCAGATGGAGGAATATATGGTGAGCACTGCTGGCTGGTAGAGGGCGACGGGGAGGGGGGGTAAATTTGATGGTCCCGGATACAATTCTTATAGTACTAAGTGTTTGAAATATGAAGATTAAGTTAATCAATTACTGCAGAAATGGTAACGTGAAATTTAGACAATGATTGCATTGTCGTTTGACATATTTCGAGAATCGTATATTATACCTTTCTTCCTGATATCTGTATCATACACTTGCAGAACCTGAATTTGTGCTACTAAAGAATACCGGGTGCGCCATTTTAGTGTGTCGGCGGAATTTAGCATGAAAACTACTAGAGATAGGAAAGTGAGATTTCCTGTACGTATATAGTTTTATACTACGCATTTTTTAAAATTATTTACAAATATACAGAGTGTTACAAATTCGCGCAGCCAGCTTCTACTTTTTTATATTAACTAGTTTGCTATATTTTTTAGTAATTATTTTGATAGCCACCTAAAATACCTTTGCAATGATATATGATTATGTAGGCTTCCGGTCGTTAGTTTTGGCAATATTGTAAATTTTGTAAAAATTTTTACATTTGCAGCTTTGGAGATTTAAAATGTTTATATTGTAAGCGAGTGTAGTGTCGAGCATTATTCTTTTGCTATCAATTTGGGGGGCTAACACTTTATGCTGTTTCAAAGTGGTGTACCGTAAAAATTATACAGGGTGTTAAATATGTGGCGGCACATTTGCCGAAATTCAACCCTTTTTTTTCGATTTTTTTAAGTGCAAACTATATATTGACTAGATATAGCCAGCAAATTCCTTGTGAATTTACCTTCAAAATGGTACCAAATATGTACAACTAATTTCCAGTATTTTCGGAGAGTTTTACCATTTTTATGGAAAATATTTTAATAACTTATAAAGATTAAGCCACTTACCTCTGCTAATTTGCTCTTTTTATGTAAATTGTTTAAATTACCTAAAAAATTAAAACAACCGTACGTGATATAAAATTATTATTATTTATACCTTTAAATTTTTTAATCATAAAATAATTCAAAATATGCTCAAATATGTTTTCATTCTGTTCTATGGATATGCTCAACCGTCTCTGTATGGACTGCGGTAGGTTTTCAGCCATATGGTCCGCGTTCAACTGAAGAAAAGCATTTCTTATACATTGCTGCATATCTTCTGCCGTTGTAGGAGGTGTCATATAAACTATGTTTTTTATAGTAGGCCACAGAAAAAAGTCACTAGGGGTAAGATCTGGTGATCGCGCTGGCCAGTTTACTGGAACTTCTCTTCCAATCCACCTATTAGTAAACACTCTTGCAGCACCATCATGTTGATACCACAATCTGTCCATGAAATTATCTGGAAGACCTTCTACTATTACTGGTAAATTATTTTGTAAGAAGTTTCTGTAAATTTCACAATTTAGAGTAAAAGGGGAAAAAAGGGCCTACCACGGTGTTTCCTAAAATGCCTTCCCAAGTGTTAACCCTCCATTTGTTTTGATATAAAACGGGCTGCACAAAATGAGGGTTTTCTCTGTCGTAGTAGTGTACATTTTTTCTGTTCATAATTCCAGAACTACTAAATGTTGCTTCATCTGTGAAAAGTACATCATCTAAAAGAAAATCATCTTGATGTAACCGTAAAAGCAGCCATTCACAATGCACAAGTCTCTTTTCAAAATCTGTTCGTAGTAAGCCATGGTGAATATTAATTTTATAAGGATGAAACTTAAGTTTTCTTAAAATTCTCCTCGCGGTAGAAGTTGCAATTTCATGTTGTTTCGAAATTGCCCTTGTAGACACATGCGGATTTTCTACAACGGATTGAATGACTATCACTTCTTTATCTTCTGTAGCAATAGTTTTTGTTCTTTCATGTTTGAGATAATTCACTGAACCCGATCGAACAAACCTTACTAATAAATTGTCAAAGCTCTTACCATCCGGGGTTATTGATGCTAGTAGTGGATTTCTGTTGCAAGCGCCAAGAAGAAATACCATGTCTATGAGTTCCTCCTTCGAGAAATTCATTTTTAGTTGAATTAGGTAAACAATAACAGGAACAAATACTTGGACACCGGATTATAGTAATACGTAATAATTAATAGTAATTAATAAATAACTAATACAAATTGCAAAAACGGGCGATAGTAAAATTATAAAAAATATTGAAACGTAAGAATACGCAAGAGAACCTGCAAAAACGGCTTATGTGGAAACACAGATTTGATGTTTCTTTAGGGTCTTAGTTTTTATTTGAAATTCATGGCTATCTAACCACATTGAAGTGATCCACATATTGTATATTGTTAAAATATTTTTCATAAAATGGTAAAAATCTCGGAAAATACTGGAAATTAGTGCTATATTTTTGGTACAATTTTTTACCATTTGTCTCTAGTAGATTTCATGCTAAATTCCGCCGACACACTAATGGCACACCCGGTACTGTCTTGTTTCTTGAATACTGTCAGCGTTAGAAAAAAAAACAGGTAGGTATCTTTAACATATATTTCTTGACAATACTAGAATATATCTACTGTATTCGTATTTGTATGTATATGGAGCAAAATGTTAAGGACTAAACGCAGAGCGTTGCGATCGTCCTGTTAATTTCACATAAATACTAAATCCCAGTTAAATTGGCTTCTATAGCTTGTAGCGCTTTTATAATACCCATTAATGCCGTTAGTTATTCCTTTAATTATTTTACCTCGATGTTATCCTTCGCTGATTTTCGCTAACGCAATTTCTGTTATTATTTACCCTGAGGCGTTCGTTAGTCTCTCCCCCAAAATTTCTTATATATAAGTGTATAAATTCCATACAAACATCTAGCGCAAAATCACCGCTAATAAACCATTCATTATACGCAGCACAGGCGGCAACCTCTCCTCTGCCCTAATAATGATATAAAACACATCTCGAACAAAGTGATTTACAACATAAATTAATTATTGTAAGGCCTCGATTCCAGTGCTTTGCGGCGCTACGCGGTTGCGATAGGGCAAACAAGACGCGACGACAGGCTTTCCTTAAACCGCGACGTGATTGATGGCCTGAAAAGAAACAAATGGTGCCACGCCATACTTTCCCACATTAACCGGTATACAAGAACAAAAAATATAGAGAAATATAGAGAAACTGCCGGTCTTTTATGACGAGTATTTGGATGTTTTAAATAGCATGGTATTGAAATTTTTCCTTCCAACAGTTTCAGATTATAAACAATAACTTGATGTAAATTAGTTTTTGGTGGAGAATAGCGTTACTTTCTTATGTAATATTGAGCGAACGTGTACTTTTAAATTGTGTGATAAGGTGACCTTGAGAAGCTTGTTTTTCGAATATATGATTCGTCACAATGATCGGGTTAGTCATATTGAGAACTTTAATGGACGACCAGTTAGATATTTCAATAATTAGCGCTATTCTTAGTCGAGCTGCAATTTAGAGGCCATTTGATTTCTTGAGCGTTAATGGATTCGACGTAACGGATTCTAGAAGCGTCAGATTAGATTAAATCACTGGCGAGTTGATCAGGGATTGAATGCCGCTTATCACTACGAGCAATTAGATTAATTGTGAATAAGTTTTAATACCAATTGATCCTCAAACCTTTGAAGACCTTAGGATCTTCTTGGAGTCTATGGTTTTAACATAGGTGAGTTCTAAGTACGCCTATGAGCCAAGTGATTTTTTTTATGCGGCCTTCCACTGTCGGAAAAGAGCTCTAATGTGTGTTTTAGTAAAATCACAGAATGGCTCAGGTCCAATGAATTGCGACCGTGCACCTTGTTTTGCAAGACCATCGGCAATCTTGTTACCTTCACGTCGACAATGGTCTGACACACACATCAGAGTAACTGCGTTTCTTGGTTTGAGGTTGAGTAGACAGGCCCAAGTTAGCTTCGACACAAAAGTACGTGTCCACAAGACGCGGCGTGACTGTCTGATAAGATGTATATTTGTACCTTGGTGACGTTTCATTTTTGAGCAAACTATTCTACAGCATAGTACCTATATCCGCTGAAAAGATTGTTGGGTTTCTACCTAACACCACCAAGATTATCTCAACTTGTAGATGCCTATTCGAGCTCCTGTATAGGTTTTAGCTTCGTCCGTATACAACCGCACGGTCGGCTATTCTAGTTTAGGTTTGCTCGACTCTCCCTTTCGGCGATCTTCGATTATTTCTTCAAGCCATTTACCATAGTCAAACCTTGGGTTCATATTATCTGTTAGTTTAGCAGCTTCTCCCATTCTTGTCGAATTAGGAAATAAGCCCACTGATTTTAAGACTGTATTTCATGATGTGTAGATAATCTTCTATCATGTGTAGTAATAATTGCAAGATGACTACTGAGAACTACTGAGACCTCACGCTCATGTGTTGGCCGCTACTCGTCCGCTTGGCGTAGAGATCTAGAATCAGTCAGACTCACACCACGACATGTTGATGTGTCCTAATTATCAGGTAATTCTCCCTGTGTAGATGTCATCTGTGTTCTCAGATTAGTCTTGGCATAGATTTAGCAACTAAAACCATCAATCCGCATCCATCCCTCACCCGTCCAACTCTCCTAAATTCATTAAGTATAGAAACATTATTAAAATTAGTTATGACACTTTTGTGAATTTTTTGAATAATTTTCGGTAGCAGACTGTTATAGAATAGAAAATTATTTGTCATGAAATTGGCATATTTATTTAGTCAAATTATTTACTTACTGCTTCAGATGTTTATACTCTTTTAAAATAGTAAAAATGATTAAACTTGGAGCTCTCTGGTTAACAAAAAAATTAAATACCTTCATAACAATGTGACATTCCTCCACCCTTGACCCTTGATCTTAAATCCCACGGAGAAGACAGCAGAATCAAATATAACTCCTCTACAAGCGGCGTTTCCAACCGGAAAATCGTGTACCAGTCAAACTATTGCTCTAATAGAGCACAAGGGGCCTTCGAAAAAAGACTCATTACTGGTATTGTTCTAGTGGGCCTATCTGCTGCGTATGATCCCGTAAATCTCACCAAAGACTACAAACTAACGCAAGTTATTTTATCTATTTATGCAAAACCGACTTTTCTATGTTGTTTTTAACTGAAAGAAAGGTAGGTGGAGAGATAAACAAGACGGCTTCCACTAAGAAAGTGCCCTGCCGTCAGTACGCTTTAATATCTTCACTGATGACTAACCGATCAGTGAAGATTTAGGAAGTTTTATTTACGTCAGCGATGTCGCCATAATAGTACAAGATAAGTATTTTGACTACCAAGTTGTAAGTTGAACTCAAATTTGGAATCTTGAACACGCAGATATTCCAATAAAAATTGGTGTCACATTGGACGTCGTCTTCTAGTAGCAGCATTGTTAAGACGAGGCAACTAGGAACGATGTTCTTAAAAAACTAACCTCCAATAAGTGGAAAGCTCGACCCTCCGTACTTAGAATAACAGCAGTGTCCAATATGAGACAGATTAGGCCAAGCTAAAGAAGTCGATAATGCCCTGAATGAGAAGTGCCGAATTACAACCAGATACATGAAAGCAACACCTTTACCAGCACTCTACAGAGCATCAGGATTTAGCTGTCCTCAAAAGGCAATAAGACACGAAGAAGACTCAAATCCTCTGCCTTCCAAGGGGTGCAAAATTTCTCTTAAAGAGGTAGACGAGGAATCTCCTAGTGGAATAGATTCGAGTTGGAAAATATGACATTAAATCGCAACAGAAGGGGAACTGTGCCGGTTAAAACCAATAAAGTCAGATGCAACCAAAGAGACCAGCAAGATATTCTCTGTGACTGGGGAGAAATGCAAGACATGATACACCTGACGAACTACAGAAACTGCCCGAACCCATGCTTGCCCAACGATTTATGGAATGCTGAACAGAATGCAGTTGACATTGCTAATAGCGGGCGCATAAAGTGATACCTTAATAAACTTTTACAGCGCTGTAGGGCTTTCTAGACGATTTTGAAGGATTAGTCAACAGTACTTTATCTTGTCCAAAAAATATGATAACTTTTTTATTTTATTGTACGTACGTATAACTCCTATATTTAATTATGTTTGGTTTATTGCATTTAATTTCAACGATTTCAGTTACAAGAAACCTCGAACTATTTCATCACTTCCCCTAATCAAACCTCTGTGACATAATTTACATTCCCTAACAATGTTTTAAGAGTACAACAACCTATATTAAACAAGTAATGTAATATATCACGTGGAACACTATTAGCGTTTAGAAATAATGTGGCAAGGCCCATCAACAACCTGATTAATTCGTTTATTTATGCATACAGTAATTATAGTATGCGTCTCACGACATCCGCTGTCACTCTTCCACAGTACGGAGTTTCTGAGACGTTACGGGCCATTACACAGACAAAAGACTTCATTGTGTTCCATGCCAATGCGTTCCAGCTATTTATCAAGAAACATAATACGAACGGCGCAGTGTATAGGTGTATCTCAAACCTCTTACACGAATTTTCTCTCAGATAAAAGGTAGAAGATTAATCTTTATGAATAGGTGCAATTGCAACATGATCTTTTACATTCTATAATAATCTCTGCCCACATCTTCATTGTCGGTTCATGATTCTTATTATAGTTTAGAGATGCATATTCTAACGAAGCATCTTAGCCTAAATTATGTGGTAAAACAATAAGTGATTAGTATTCCTAAATGCGTGGATATTCTATTAGAATATACAGCATCGCGTCGTTCCGTACAGTATTCACAAACTACCTTGGGATATAGTTTAGGATAACATTTATGAACGGAGGGTTTATACTAAATTTGCATATTGAGCTAGCGGAGTTAAATTGTTAGCCATACATATTTTAAAATATCATTGCTTAGTCAATAACCCTCTTAATTAATGTCAGATTAGATTTAATTGTCTGATTTGCCTTCCCCCTAAACTACGTTGAAGATAAGAGATCTCTAATTCCAATTAATTTAAATGAAGTTCAAAATTATAGTTCCACAATGGTCATAATAAGGACGAAGTTCGAGAGCGTGAACATTTGTAACGCAGATTGAAATTGTATGCGTCAAGTTTCTTCCCTCAAGTGTGTGCTTCACGAGATAGAAACGGGAAATTTCCATAAGGTGATTAGAAAGGTTTAGTTTCATAGAGGCTTAGAAGGATGTTTATTTGGCGTTTAAAAAATGTTTCCAACAAATAATTTATTTCCTGAAATTGAAAATTATTAAAGCCAATTCTTTGATTAGTGGATCGTAATTTGAGAGTCTAGTCTCAGATTTACATATGTATATGTAGTGATCATGAGGAAGAAGATATTCTTTGGACTAACTGAAAATTATTCGTTGACATAATAACGTAGTAAAATGTATGCCACTATGGTAAAGAGTTTTTCATTAACGGTGCGTTATGGTGACCTAGTATTACCTATTATTCAGCCACTGCTGCTAACTTGCCAAGGTACACGATTGAGGAGCATATACAAATGATAAAACTTTATTATCATGGTGAGTGTTCGTTAATGCAATCGCAGCATGCATTGCGTCCATTGTGAGGTGAGGTAAACTGTCAACTATTATCCGTACGCCAAAGAAGTGCCAGATCGCCCGAGAACATTACCTGTGTCCATGAAACTGTGCAGGAGAACCAGAGGTAACCAATTCCTCAACATACACAAGAACAGAACCCTTTGCACACTTCAACTTGACGAATTTTGCTTCAGAACTTGGGCCTGCACACTCGAAGATCCAACTGATAAACTGTTATCAGTTGGATCTTTGGAGCGTTTGGAAGTGGCCCAATTTTGACTTGAAAATCATCTTTAGTAATGAGGCGCAGTTTTGCATGAATGGCTGCGTTAATAAGCACAATTGCTGTATATGGCATGACGCCAACAAACATAAGTTTCACCAGGTGACAATACATACACAAAAAGTTACTGTTTTCGGCGGATTTTGGGCTAGCGGTGTCATTAGTGCATTCTCTTTCTAAAACGATATTGGTGACACCATCGCCGTCAATGGCGAGCATTACAGATCAATCATAATCAATTTGTTTTGGCCCGAATTGAGCGATATGGTTATGGACGACATGTGGTTCCAGCAAGACGATTCTATGAGCCACAATGGAAATTCTGCCTGAACAATTTGAGGGTGTGATTATTTCTCGTAGAGGTGACGTGAATTGGTCACCAAGATCAAGCGCTTTAACCTCATTAAACTATTTCTTGTGGGTTTCTCTGAAGTCGCATGTCTATACCAATAATCCGCTATTGATAGATGCCCTCAAAGTCATCATTGCTATCAGTCAAATTGGTCTATGCGGCAGACTCATTGAAAACTGGACCACTTGGATCCATACCACAAAAAAATTCTTTATTAGTATCGAACTTACGATCCTGCTGTTTATCTCCTAGTATCACGGTTATTATGTTCTGTACCACAGTTTGTAAATTCGTTTGTCAGGATTGCCGGGTTTGAAGAATATTGAGTTTCTGCACTTTTTTTATCACGGCATTTTTGCTATTCTGGTGTGTATTCCTTATTACTTAAAGCTGTATCTTCAGAAGTTCAGGTGCTCAACTTAACTTAAAGATTGCTAGTTTGGTCTTACTAGCGTTAGTAAAAATTCTGTTTCCAAGTGGATCTGTCATTGCAAAATATTTGGTTTACAATGACTGTAATACTCCTGCCGTATGTATCTTGCATGCCATATGTATTCGTTGGATTTTATTGCAAAGATAGTTCTATTTCAATAGTTCTATTATTTACATAATCTTTTCAAAGACAATAAACTGTTTCTACAAAAATAAAAATGTATTACTTGCGCTAACTTGGGACTTGACAAAAATTTTGATTGTTCACAGCGTCAATATAACCTACTTCTATTTGCTTGTTTTTCCTGAAAAAAGTAGGATTGATGTGTTTGCGAATACTTACAAATATGCCCGCATGAGGTAGGTATGTTTGCTTTATTGAGTGCCAGAGGCGAAAACAAAATAGCTCGCTAAAAAAGCAAGCGAAATACAGCTAGAGGAAACAACGCATTACAGAAAATTTATAACTATTCCGATGCAAGAAAAATCCACCACAATTTTAATTGTGGAACATAAAAAAATAGAATTTATGTATAAAGAGCGTTCTTACAATAAAACTTCTAAATTAGTTTCGACTCTCTTCAACTTCTTCCAAATTACATTAGTTCGTCGACAGCTTGTTTCGTCATGTTATTCCACGAACTTAATATAAAAATTTTACACCAGAACAAATTATCCTATTTCCAGGTTAGCTGGTTAGAATGTAACCGCGGGCGAGAGTCTGCTTGTTAACTTGGAATGACGAATGGGTCAATCTTAAGTGTTACACCGTTTAAGGACAATCTCGTAAAGAGCGATCATTAGATAAAAGACTGTCAGAAGCGTGACTGTTGCCGTACTGGCAATGCTATCATACGAAATACGGCGAATATTTTACGGTATGCACTTTCTTTTATTGAGCAGTACTCGGGGGCGTTGTATTTTATTTTTTGCGTTGCTCGAATATCGTCTCGTATTTTTAGCGGCGAATGATGGAAAATTAAACGGAAAACTCAATTTCGCGACGGATTAATTTAACGCTGCAGCTCTAGTTGTGGAATTAAATTTTTAGTGTAGTAATAGAGTGGGTGAAGGAACGTTTTGGAAAAAAGGACTTCTAGCGACAATATTACTCTCTGTTTTAACACATTAGAATTAATTGCATGAAAGTTAAGCAAACTAGTGTAATGGTTTCGCTGAACAATAAAGGATTACTAGTACATACATATACTCACTTTACTCATTTTATGTACACTATAAGATTTTGTGGTTAGGTATTAAAACATTTTTATTTGGAATTTCTTTTGAAGGACGATCTCCCACAGTCGGTAGTATCTTTCATCTTTTAATGGGTTTACCAATACTATCAATAGACTTTATCTATTGTAGGCTCCATCATGTTCAAGGGGCTGTTTAGGAACTTAATCCCCATATTTTAATTACAAGGCTTCCTTCGGAAAATAAATCTAAATCCTGTAAAATTCGGATTTATGGTGGCACCCAAGCGTACCAGAGGTGTGAGAACAATAATCATCATCAATAATTTTGAAAAGAAACCATCTTAACTTTGCTTAATACCACTATGGATTCCATGTGCATGCTTCGCTATAACACTTTGACTCTGATTACAGAAAGTCTAGGTAAGTGTGGTTACACCATACAATTTAGCGTATGGAACATAAGTTTTGAGACGAGGTTTGGACACGGAATGCCATTACCAAAATCATATGAAATAAACAGACTCATCCAAACTCCTCAAGACAGAGTTGGGACGTCTACGCGGACTTTACGCCGTAGAAAAATGGATTAAAATATCGAAAAAAAAGGAAGTGTCCCAAATGCACCGCAACCCAACTAGAGAGAATCTCCAGATGCTGCCGAACATAAAGGCGTCAACATTTCATTGGCAACAGGGTTATTGTTTTAAACGATGAGATACATTTTACATTATCCAATCCTGAAATAAAAGCAAACAGTGGATTGTACATGTCCAATATTGTAAATTCTCCCGACAACGTAAAATTAAACCGAAAGCGAAATTTGCCGATAAGGTTATGGCTTAGTGCGCCATTTCTTAAGCAGGAATTTCATGACCTTACGTTGGAAGAGTTAAAGGTGAAAGTGTGGATGCAAACGTCTATAGTCGCAAATGTCTTTTTAAATTGATAAATTTCATTAATATTCATCACCCAAACAAAGACGTAAAATTCTGGCCCGATTTGGCTTCCCCCCAGCGTACCTTAGGCGCGCCCCATTGAGACTTCATTTGTGCATTACTGTGTAGGAACGTCTATGACACAGTTATGGGCCAGAACAGTCCAGAAGGTCCGGGAAATGAATATAAACGTCGGCCAGAGAATGATGAGAAAAATTTTACCAAAATTGCGCTCCATTGAGGACTACGCGCCCTTATCAGCTTAAAGCTCAGAAGCGACTGCAATTGCATCCACCACAGAAAAAAAATAATAAAGCTATCACTAATTTTAGAGAAAATTTATTGGGTAAGGTAAGAATATTATATAAGTATGTACATCCGAAATTTTCGGATGCAAATTTGCGTTGTAAAAATCAGAAATTGAACGATCCAATTAGCATTTATTATACCAGAATGACGTAATTTTATGGCAATAAACCGTTATACTGCTTGCCATTACGGCCGTTATTTGACAGTTACAATTTCATTAGCTGTAGCGAATTGGTTCGTAAATGGTGGTGATTACTCACTGCATCGAGGGAAAATTAGTAACATTTTTGTCTGGATGCAGTTGAAATGTAGACGCGGAGTGTACAAAGTGCATGAAGCAAATTAAATTCCAACCGTATCTACTGGGCTTTAGGAAGCAGAATGGCGAGAGTTAGATGAATGATTAAGGGCCTATTAGTACAGACAGGCATTGCGCGAAAAGCCTCGAGAGATTCTGTTTTATAAATTGGCTGCACTCGTCAGGAATTTTATGGTAATAAGTAAATGAAAATTTTTAGTATTTGCCAAAGCGGAAGAAGTGAGTGTTTTAATCGTATTGCTACGTGGTATTCAAAAGGTAACATTTTTGCGTGGCTGAATATTAACCTGAATGACTCCCTTTCAAATACACTAAACTCAATATTTTTCTAACTGTGGTAATTTTTCTTAAAAAGCTTTTATCATTTTAAAAACGATGCTATTACGGTTGTATAAGATTTTTAAGTGTACTAACGTAGTTGTGTAAATTTACATCACAAGTTATATTAGTGGATTGTGTTTTTAACTAAAAAATTGTCTGGATTACAGCTGCCATTATATTGACTATTTGGATTAATTACGTCGTAATGCACAAATTATATTTTGCACAATAATACTTACTGTAAGGAGGTAGTCTGCAGAGACATGTATGTACATATGTGCGCCACCACTAAGCAATATTAGGATACGAAATATGACATACCTAAATGTTTTATCATAGATTTGCTAAGGTGCAGATAACAGGCTGTATAGTTTTCACTCCACAAAATGCTGCCCATTTACCATTAAAACTCAGAATTATTGTCAGTTCCATCTTGGGAACCAAACAAATTACATTACAACTAGTAAAATATTTTGTGGATGGATGTACAAAGTGTCCTAATAGACAAAATAGAAGATAAGCAGACTCAATAATACTGCAGACTACAAATAACACTATCGTCTCATATCTGCATAGTTCTAACTTTCGTAATATGTGTAAGCACACTTGAAATCATTGACACTAATTCGTGAGAAACTCATAACTGAGCTCAGAGCCTGGTATACATTTAGATATCACTCTTATAATGTTGTGAATGACAGTGATTTTTGATGAGAAGTGTATCTTTGGAGCCACTTTTGGCAAGAAAAGACTTTGGGGTTCGATTAAATAACAAATTCACACTGTATTTTGATTTAAAAAGCCTTATATTGAGGTGCAAATAGAATGGGATATTGTAACTTCTTCTTCTTCAATAAGGAGAAACTGGTTTTCGTCTTTGGAACTTGACTAAAACCAAGCACGAAGCTTGACTTATTAAAAAAAAGTTATAGCAATTAGCTAATTACGATACCACCCATTGAACAGCTAAAAACCCAAGGACATCAATGGAAATGCATGATTTCAACTGTTTAAGCAAATATTATTAAACTACTTCAGCAAAGGTAGCATGCATGACTTTGAAAGCTCAAGCGGGATGATCTGCAAGTAGCAAAGCACCCTTTAGATGGTCAACTGGAAATTCTTCTCTTCTATTCTTCCCAGCAGCATTACATATACCCTCTGCAGACCCAGGGTATCAAATATGATACTTGGGAAAATAATATTTTTCTCTTTCTCTCTCTTTAATGTATGCATGCGTCTTCAAATGTTTTGTGGTCAAAGCACTAGAGTGCCTATATTGTGTCGTATAACATCACAAGAAATCGTCACTAGATAGTAAAATGATTTCCGCAGAAGAAAAGAGCTCTCGGAAACCTCATCTAAAGAGTATAGAACGGACGTTTGCTATGGTTTCAATTGACGAACAGATAATACCCTTTGCTGGCCATGTATTAATGAGGCAGTTTGTAGGTGGTAAGTCAAACCCAATAAGGCTAAAAAGCTTCGTTATGGCTATACGCACTGAAACCACTGGATTTTTACGAGGGTGAAGGCTCCACCAGTAAAATCAGTATTGTTAACACCACTAGAAAAATCTTCCTAGCTAGAGCAATAGTGACTAACAGACCCCCAAAAAATACCGATCTCTAGTCTAACAATGAACTAAAGAAAAAAGATGCAGAAGTTAGGATCAGTAGTATATCAACATCAAGCAGCTAACCATTGTTAAAAATTACAATTCATTTATGGGTGGAGTAGACCTTTTAGACCGAGTAATTGGTAAGTATACTTCTTCATCTTCCATGATATTGCTTTTGTTGTAGCAGCAGGATGGGTTGAGTATAAGGAAAGTGCCAAAGCTTCTGGCTTATCCAGAAAAGAAATAATGGACTACTTTGACTTCAAATTTTTTGTTACGAAATCACTGGTATTAGAAAATCAAAAGGAAGAAGACATAGAAGGTCATGAAATAGAAGATGGTGAAAAACCATAAAGCAAGCAAATTTTTGAATAATACATGACTTTTTAGTTTTCCGTGGGTCTGAAGAGGATACGTATACCAATGAACGAGCATTGTTTAAAAATTGATGTTATTATGACCAATGAATGCAAACAGCAAGCAATAAACTTTCAGATCCTTTGAGCAAATTGTTGATAAATAATGCTGGTTTAAACTCCAACTTAATCAGCTGATAAAGTAACATATCAATCTCCTCTTTTAGAACGTTGCAGTTGAAAAATTTGTGATGAATATCCCCAACTTTACTATTGCATATCTGGCATTTGGGGGAATTCAAAACATCGATCCTGTATAGGTGCTTCTCGCATCAACAATGTCCAATTCTTATTCTTATTATTCTATTGAACAATACTATAAATTTCGTAAATTTTGTATTGGAAAGTAGTTAGCATTCGCAGACATCTCCCACTCAGATTGCCACTCAACAAAAATTTCCTTCTTAATTTTCTGAAATAAGTTATTATAATCCAGCTTTCGAGGAAAGGGTGGAAACCGCTCGCTAAACCTAGCTAGCTCATCCGCTTTTGCATTTCCTAAAATGCTCTTGTTACTTCCGGTCCAGATGAAAATAACCTGAGAGCCTTTATTGCTTATTTCTCATATACACTCTTTGACTTCCCATAGAAGATTGCTATCGCTATTTGTGTTATGCGAGTTCCATTGTGATCGCCTTGACTTAACCACATCGCTGATTTTTGGTTCGTCAAGTATATCGTACACTTCCTGGTTCGTCCTTCTTTCTCATCCTACTTCAGTTCGTTTCCCTCCAAAAATTCGGCGTAATATTTTTTTTTCCAATGTTTCTATCCTAGTTTGCGCTTTTTTGTTCATCGTCCATGTTTCCGCTCCATACAATAAAGTTGGTCCGTTAGTCTTATTTTGGTTCTTCAATAGGTCCTACTTTTAAGGATTCTTAATAACATTGTGAAGCTAGGTAATTGTACATATAACGTCTGCAGGTAAAAATATTTTTTAAAGATGGAAAAGTAGTGAAAATTCATAATGCTCTCGTAGAGAATTCCCTTCCCAAAAAATTCTTTGGGAATAACTAATTTTGGTATATTTCAGAAGTTGGAGCCAAGTCTAACCATCAAAACTTCATTTATCAATGTCATGAAATAGCCATACCAGTACTGTGTTCTCGTATGAAAGTCTACCAGTTCATAAACTGCTTGAATTTTAGTTAAAAGCAGGTTTAAGTCCTTTTATAAAACAACGTGGTATGCTCTTAGTAACAAATGAATTTTTTGAGAAAGTCTTGAATTTGACGTTTTAGATGAGTTGTGCATTCGACATCCAATATCCTTTATGCCATCTTTGATATGTTTTTCTGATGCACCACTGCTAGGTTCATGTTTCATTGCTCCTGTTTCATGAAATTTACTAATTATTAATAAAAGCAGTTGTGCATAAATGACTAGTAGCCCATTCTCCATTATTTAATTTTTGATAAAGTAACTTTGATGATAATATATTTTGTTGCAATTCCAAGTCATTTAATTGCTATTAATTTTGCCATTGATGCAGGTACGTACTAATTCTAAAATATTCACTTGAGGTGGAGACGCTACATAAGTCTCTAGATGTATACGTCCACTGGATGGCTCATTACGTGCAAGTATGTAGATGTGCTGTATAAGACAGACAGCTTGCCTGGTAAGAGAAACATGTTACCTGGTATTAGAAAGAACTTATTTCGTATTAGAAACAGTTACCTGGTCTTGGCTTGCCATTAAAACCAGGTGTAACAAAAAATAATTACATATATGCCCAAAAACAGTTGAAGCCAGTTTGAGATCTGCAAGTCTCATACCCACTCTCTTTTTTCCTTTATGATTACATTAGAGCGACCACTAATTTTCAATTAGTTGAACATGTCTTACTGGCTCCAATCAGTTTAGTGTAGGTAGTAGCTGCTATGGAAAATTGCTGGGAGATCGAATACGCACTTGCCATTATAGGATTTACTAAATGCAACCTGATGCTTTCAATTCTATTTAAAATTTTTATTATAGTGCAGTCTTCAAAATTTAGATAACATAACCATATATTCTTTGATTTTTCCAAATTAATTTGTCTTGCACAATATTCCGATCCTTTCTAATGATTTCCAATAATTCTGAAGCTGTCTGCGGTTAGTGTTTTAGTTTGTGGCTAGGATCATAGAAGTTAAATATTCACAGAACTCTATATTCTGACTGCCAGGACCAGATAGACAGTTTTATCTATTTGGTGTGTTTGCTGGTTAGGCCGTTTAGCTAAATACACTCATAAGCACTTATCAAAACAGGTAGCCAGCACAACTACGTCAATGAGGTCTTCGTACAATACTAACAAAGCTATTTTGGTTATTTTCTGGGATGATTTTCAACAGCACAAGGTATGTACTAAAATAGGAAAATCGTTACAATTCGGAAGAAGTTTTCAGAAAAGCTTAAATTTTATTATACATTTTGCCAGGAATGGTTCCATTGATATCTATTGCATTTCAATCAAAGAGGAATTTCCTCCGTTATTCTAAAATAATTTCTACACAAAATCGCGTTCTTTCCCGACTATAGTTTGGAAATCCAACGGAAAGTTTTAAATCTATTTTAGTTGTAATTAACGCAGAAAACCCTCAAGAAACTAAGGAAAATTATACTATTTCGGGATTACAACTTTTACAATGACATTCATCTAAGTCGGACCGAGAGACAATGGCGAACGGGAATTAGTTCCGAAATTAAATCCGCAGCAGCACTACAAAATAACTTTTACGATTCGAAGAGGACCGTTTAATTTGTCCATTGTCTTTGAAGTTCGGATTTTCCACTTGACTGATGCGAAAAATTAATGGTGTTAGGAACGTCCGATGGCTGTTGAATTTCAAAATTGGCACTGACGGCTTGTTTTTGAACGTAGTACAAAGCACGGACAATGGCTTCTCTGATGTTTGCCGTACCATGTAATATCGGTCGTCGAAATGAACAATAAATTTGCAATATTCGAAACGGCTCCGGCTGTATTTTATCCTATTTACAGACAAATTTATATTTGATCTACTGTCGCATAAAATTAAGCGGCTGTTCATTCCAATTCATGCGATCGTGACGGACACAGTTGTCCTTTTAAAGAGAATTTTGGATATTTAGTTTGATGTGTTTGTATAATAGTATGAAACATGTATAGGTACATATTTAGACATGTGTACATGTATGTGCGTATGTACATACAGATGGATTTATTTGTTGTCAACGAAGTAAAATCTGTTGTAAATATTCGATAACCTATTGTGTAAAATATTTTAAAATGTGCTCTATTATCTGAACAACCTGTTTTGCAACCAACCTAAATTCCCAAACTTTAAATATTAATCACATACATTAACTTACATATACTAAGATCGATTCCTTGATTGGTCCTGGTATCCTAATCTTCTCCACCTCATTTTCCCTTTCGTAAAGTGCTTGTGCACCTGCAACTGTGTATTCTCCGGGTAGAGTGATATGTCTGTAAAACCGTATTAGCATAAGTAGGACATAAATTTTATAAAGAGCAGTAAGGTATGAAAGGTGATCGTAAAGTAAGCGAACTCACCACATCCTTGCAACAAAAATATACTGGCGTAAATGTATGATGAGATCAAATAAGACGTTAGAATGTAAATGATAGTATATACCTGGATGTACTAAAAGATATTACATAGACGCCGAGCATTTTCAACCAGCGTATCAGTGAGATATAGCTCTAAATCGTGGAAATATGCTATAAAGTCGTTTAAACATGTCTTCTTTAATAAACTTAAACAAAGTAATAAATATCTACCTTTTGCCATTCAAGTAGAAGTTTTTGGTGGCTTCACTGCCGATGCTGATGTAGTTTTCTGAATAGGCCATTTCTTCGATGCGGATATTCCTTGAGCCTGACGGGATCATGATGACCTCCTTGTAGCCGGTTGTGGAACTTTGTTTATCGAATATTCCTTTAATGGTGTCGCAAATATCGCCGGAACCTTTGCAGACGCCGCAGATGTCTTCTTCGGCGGTAGAATCTACAACCCAATCACAGCCAACTCTCTGAAAGTAACTGCTATTAATAAGAACATGTATGTATTCTAAATGACCAGTGGTGTTACAAGTGACTGTGTGACGTTATTGCATTTAAAAATAAGTATACTTAAGTGAAAAAAATATTATTAAAGTGATAATATTCTGAGCTTGGTGCTCGTTTGTTACTTCTTGAAAGCTATGCTTAATAGGGGTGTTGGATAGAATATCCAGCCTTCTCCGTCAACCAGCATATTTATTCGCTGCATTATCTTTCAATACATTTTGAGAAACTATTACTATATGTAAACTTAATTTGCTTCATTTATTTCTTGATGAACTAAGTTAGCATAAAAGCCACCATTAGTTCATCTGATAATGATTCGATATTTCCTTCTAGTTTGGTTTTGATGTCAACAGTTTGCGTTGTAATATGTGGATGCTTCCTGTTTGATAAGTGTTTGCTGACAATCTGTCACAAAATTAGCAAATTACCAAAATTATTGCTTCACAATTACACCAGGATCTATTTAATTTTCTAAACTAGTTTGCCAAAGGCATAGAAGACTACCTCCCAGAGCAAAGAAGAACAATCTTAAAGACGTGTATGCCTAGATGTGTATTACGTCTACAATAATTTTCAATGGCTCAAAAAAAAAACAAACCAACGTTTCTACGATGTCAGACTTTCTACTTACAAAAAGATTTGAATGCAGGTATCAGTATGAACTTAACAATCGCAAAAGTCTCTGGATCGCTACAGCGAATACAATAAAAGAAAGATAATAACGCAGAAATCATGTGAAATTATTTGCAAATTTGAAACAATCTGGAAAAACTTTGACTCACAAAAAGCAGGATCCAGCAAAATGTAGTCTATCTCAATTATTTCGTAAACTACACATGGTAGCGACTAAAAGGCAAAAAAATTGGAACATACAGTGTGTTTTGAAACATCTTTAACGATTATAAGATCGAAAATAAGGTTACTTAATAGTCATAATAAACATATGTCCAAATTATAACTAACGAAGATGTTCAAACTGATATCCTTCCATTTCGACACAGGATCTACATCTTTTTTCAGAGGAAGCGTGCACTCTTTCAAAACACAAGGGATTTTCTCGAATTATCTGGCAACAGCGTTAGATCGGGAGACCTTGAATCCATCTCCCAGGAAGTTCATTGTTAAGATGTACCCTAACAGCACATATAAAGTGCAGTGGAGCTCTATCTTGCATAAACCAGAAGACCAGTCTCAGAGTTATAGGTAAATCTTCCAAAAGTTTAGGTAAAGTATTTTCCAGGAACTCGAGGTATGCAGGACCTGTTAAGCGTTGTGGCAAAACAATCAGTCCTAACGATCGGTCCCCTATCATGCCTAACCAGATGTTTAAAGAGAAACTGTTGTCTGACTTCAACGGTATCATGAGGATTCTCATCTTACCAAACGTGATTATTATGAAAATTAAATATTCCAGTTTTCGTAAAACCAGCTTCATCAGTGAAAAGGATGTTATCAGCGAAATCTGACCGATCAGCAGCTGTTCGCAAAAACTACTCACAAAAAGTCCTTCTTGCTTGATAATCCAGAGCAGTAATGGCTTGTACCCGTTGGATATGGTAGGCGTATATGAGTTGCTGCTGAAGAGTTCTCCACACAAGATTGTTGCTTACACCCACTTAAGTCGAAATTTTTCTAACACTAGTTTCGGGATTTTCATGAATAATATTCAAAATTTGATCTTCTATCTGCGGAGTACATGCAATTCTCTGCCGTCCAGTGTGATAAGACCGCTTCTTAACCGAACCAGTTTCTCTTCGTCGTTGAAATACCGTCTGAAACATCATATGCGACGGTACTCGACGCTCAGGAAGCATTTCAGCATAGAGGCGACGTGCTTGTAAAGAATTCCTAGTGGCACCACCGTACCTGAACACCATACAACTCATTTCAGCATTAGAATACGCAACCATGTAATTCTATAATGAGGGTTTCCGGGTGTTGACCGTGTCATGGTTAGTAAAATATATACAGTATTAAATAAAAATAAAATGCACAATATACAATAAACTCGACGTTTCGCCACTAATGTAAGTGGCTTCTTCAGGAGCAAAGACGTTAACTGGGTGGGTACCAGAAGTTCCTCTGGTAGGTGAGGGGCGTCAGAACTCGGTAACTCGACGTGTCAACCACGCTGGAGGCGAAAACCTTCTGACAGAAAGAAAACCTCATTATAGAGACTCGGACCGTGGAAGCCTTCGATATCATTTAACCATGTAATTGTTACAAATTCCACAAAACATCAAATTAAACTGTCATAAAATAATAGCATACAATGGCATTGTATAATACCAGAGCTAGAACTAATAAACGAATATCTCCTCAGCAATTTTTTGAAAAACTGATTGTTGGTTTAAGATCATCCCTGATAAAAGCAACAAAATTTGGAACACTATTCTATGTGTGACGATGAATTTTTAAAAGTATCTTTATATATCTTTTTGACAATGGGCAAGAAGTTTCCTGGTGCCGTTCAGGTAAAACAGATATCTGCTTCAATGACCCATCTAATTGACCCTCACTAAAATAAGGGTTGTTTGACTCGGGCCTAAAGATATTCCAGCTTTGGAAGCAGCGTAAGCAATGGATGTTTCTCTGTTGTCCTGAAGAAGCTATTGTCATTGGCAACATGATGTTTCTGGACACGTCACCATTACATTTAGTTACTAAAGATAACATATTTTGCTCATTAACATCGTGTAATTGCTTGATATGTAATATAGTGGTGAGATTAGGAGCGTGAAATACAGATTTGGGTCACATGTGTTTCCTCATAGTTTTAAATCCACTACATATAAAGTAGTACCACTAAAGCTAAGAACAAAAACTATTTTGATGTAAAATTTCCAATCATTCACGATAGAAGCGTTCTACAATAAATTTAAACTACGACCAAGATTAAGAAGATTAAAGTCTCAACAGCAAAGCCGCTATTAGATGAACTTTGAATAAAGAAATTTATATTTCTTGCTACTTTTCAACAAAAGTAATTACAGCAGAATAAAAACTTTCTGGGTTAGGCTAAGAGAAAGGGAAACAACATATCTATTTCCTTATCAAATTCTCAAATTGTTTGTATTTTTATTAATAGACATTTGTAACCTACAAGTGAAGATTTTGGCAACAGAATTGAAGTTATCATCATTTTGTATTCTTGCGATTGCTCTGTGAATCTAGACAATAACATCGACTACTTGTACAGACATCGTGTAATAAACCTAAGATTGGGAAGGTCATGCAGTTGCTCCATCTAGTCCGATTCATTAATTGAACAAAATGATAATTCTACACAACATTTTATGAATTATTTTAAAGAACCTGGTAGAGTGCTCTTGCAAAAGTTGTCGTAAGCTTTCGTATTACGTATTATTATCTGAAAATATGGACCAATGACATGTCTTCAAAATTTTAGTCCAAACATTCACTGACCAATATCTTCCCAAATTTTTTAGTGATATTTTCTTAATTTTGCGAAGAATGAATTAAGATTCGTTAAGTGACAATAAAGAAGAGAGGTAGCATTTCAGCCCCTTGTGCAGTCTGTATTCTCCAAAACTTCTATGCACTTCTATTGCAGTTCAACAACAGCAAATTAAATTTTGAAGGGTTAGGGTAACAGAACTTGACTCGCCTTGGCTGATATTTGTGTTACATTTGTTTCTCGAATGAGGAGAACAGCCTGACGTGTTTTTCATAGTTTGGCGCTTCACATGATTGTTAGTTAGGTCGATGTGAAGCAACACAAAAGTGTTATAGCAACTTTTAGTTTGCAGCGAACTTTTTGCTTTATTATTGCTAATTAATTATATTCGACTAGATTTATTAATTTAAAAAAAAAATCAAAAATTGGTAAATAATAACTGAGATTAAGCAGTTTATTATCGAACTAGAGCAGTATAATTTTTCAAACTAATAGCAGCAATGATTACTATATCGTAAATAACAGCTGTCTATGTGTAAATCACCCTGGCACATTATCAAGAACATCTATTTATCATTTATTATTACCCTGCAAATTCCTGTAATACAAATGTCTCTGGAGCCAACGTTGCATGGTGTGCCATCCAAAGCTATACCCCATGGTACTATTATGGTGTCGTTCACGTCGCTGCAGTATAGCTCGCAAGGTTCATCTGAAAATTAAATCAATAGAGAACATAAAGCGAGAATATCTGTTGTGCTATTAAGATGAGAGATATCGATAATTTATACTTCGATAGGTTCTACTAGCATCTACGAGAAGAATATATGTGTATATCCAAAGAGATATTATATAATAAGAAAACAAAAATTCACTAAAATTTATCCCCGGATGCAGTACCACTAATCGTTCAAAATTTAGCACGAAGAGACGTAGTAGGAAGTTTCAAGAAAACATAACTCATAAAATTAATCGCATTATGCAGTCGTCCCTTGTATACGTATTGTTTAGCCATGAAATACGTATTTAAAAATTCATGGTCATCAAACTTTTCCTTGCGTATTATTTGAAAGTATAATGAGCTTTAATTTCTTTCCTTTGGGCGTGTAATTATGCCTTCCGTATTCCGATGATGTTAGGGAGTCTTTTATTCCGGATTTTTTTTAAGAGCTTAAAAGAGGTGTTTCTCAAAATATGTAATTTACATGCCGCGCATACGGATTCGTGAATGCGGACAGGAATGTTTTAACGAAGGCGAAATGCGACTACGTAAGCAGGAAGTGTGTCCTTTGTTTTCGTATCGTTTAGAAAAATTATGTAAATGTCTGAAAGACGGAGCGAAATATGTGGGAGCGTGTTTTGTTGCATTGCTTAAACTCGAAAATAAAGAATCAGGTGTTATTAAGTGCTACTATGGCCAAGGAATTTTTAATTTAAATAGTACGAGCCAAATGTAGATAAGATCTGAGTGTTTCACTGTTACTCATGCGATACGATTTGATTGTTTCTTAAGAAAAGTCATCATGTTGTTATGACATCTACACCATTCACTTTTCTCGACAAAATTGGTAGCCCAAGATGGTTAATTGAGATTGAGCGATTGGGGGATGGAACACAGTTATGAGCTTCTTCCGTAGCTAGCTATTACACCACTTACCTAAAGGTTCTACAGTATTCCCATGGTATGTCCATTAGTAATGCATTCGTTGATTTGCAAGTGACTCCAAAAACATCATTAAAGAGGGAGAAATGGCGGAAAATTGCTCCCCTAATAAACTTCCATTGCCACCCATGACTACATAGAAGGCGATTTGTTTTCCTGATCGTATTAGCTAGGCTCATCTTAATAGAAGATGTGGCGATTGCTATGGAGCCAGATATTGGATTAGATTAGATTAAGGTTGTAGAGGCCCCACGGACTTCTTTTACCACAACCTTTCCATTCCTTCCTTCCTATTGTACTCTTTATGAGGCTGAGCATTTAGAGAGCAGCTCCTTAATGTAGCTATCCGCTGTGGGGTTCTTCATACCCAATACTAGAGACCTTGTCCTCGGTAGGCTCCCACAATGGCACAGCATATAAACTGAAGTTTCCCCTCCTCTTTGCAGTATCTACAAAGGGCATCTTCCACTAGCCCTATTTAATACATATGCATCTTTGGTCCAAAATGACGTTGCCAGTCTCTGGTAAGTTCAGCTTTCTGTTCCTTTAGTAACTCTTTTAACTGTCTTTCTCCCTGGACTTGTTGTGTATTCATTCGTTGATGGACTTTCTGATTTTTCATTTGGTGGTGCCAAAATATGGGGTAGCTCCGACAAATGGCCTTGACGAATCGTTTATAGCCAGGTCGTCTGCTGTGTCATTTCTTTTCATGGCGTTGTGGCTGGAACCTAGGCCACAGTATATTTCCTTGAGTAGCCCACCTTATTTACGGCACGTACGTAGAACCAAACCAGTTAATAGTCAACACATCCAGAACTACTCGTTTTAAAAAGGCCCTCCCACAATAATGTTAATTGTAATGGTAATGTTACGTTGGGTGTTAAAACTCAAAATTTGTAGTACTTATGACAGTGTTTACAATAATGGTTATGGTAGTAATCATATTAAATCATTATGTTAACGTTCAAAACTATATTTGGATTTCTTAACATCATGGTTAATATCTACCAATAAAAAACGAGTTTTGGAACATGCGCACTGTTACTAAGCAAAAACCCTATACATGTTGGTTAACGCTCCTCCCACTTATATCCGCGAATTTTGAAAATGCAAATCTCTTAACGTAAACATTAGCTTAGCTGCAGACTTTTCTCAGTTTACATTTGGCACCTCTGTATAGTTCAATTGTTAAGTTCAACGAACGTGTTCTAAAGAGGCTCTAACAGCACAAAAATATGTATATGAAAACGAAGCTGCAGAAACCAAACCTGACCGGTTTGAAATTGATTTTTTGATTACAGCAGAAATATTACTGATATATTTCCAAACGTCTCTACGGAAATAAAAAATATGATGCTTTTCATGCAATAATACAATTTAAGTTTAGCATAGATGATAGACAAGTAATGTATACACCTTACATAACAATCGAAAAGTTCCTTTGACTTTTTTCTCCCGTCAATCCTTTTGTTTGACGGCGTATCCTCAAATATTGATTAATTTAACCAGATGAAAAAAAAAAGAATAGCAGTCGTAAAAATAAAATCGCATTTTACCCAACAAAAGCCCGGTGCTGATGGATCGGATTAAGCGCATATAAACCGTAACATTAAGCTTGACTAATTAAAAAGGGTGGCAGAGCAAATGGAACATTAAAAATTAGAGACGTGATTAAATTTTACGATTTACGTTTTACTACTACGGTTTACTTAAGTACGCGATTCCTGATTAAGGACATCGATGTTCATTGCCAGTATAATATGTACTTATTATTGATATTGTTATTTCTGTTACCTGTTCATTTATGAAATTTTTACTACACAATATAAAAGCAATACACATGAACAGATATTTTGCTTATTTTTTATTGTGGACACTTCTATAAGTATTGATCCATTTTCCGACAATTTTCCAGGAAATGGTGATACAGAATATCACGGTTAATTGACGTATTAAGGTTAATTCACGCTGAATCTGTCAGGTTACTGTAACCGTTTGATGTCCCATCTCTTAATCCTGAAGAAATTACTTATATTACGGGCAAAACACGGAATGCCTTAAGGGCCCCATCCACGGTCGAACATGTTGGCCAACCTATTGCTGACCTCCAACCCAACATCGAACCCAATATATCGGCAGTGCTCCATACACGGTCGAACTCAGGATCGCGCACGTGTATTTCGATTCGGTCCTAGTGGTGATTTTTGGTGTGTAGATTAAAAGAAAAAAAGGAAGGCGCCGCGTGTGTGGGCAAAGTAGTGGCCTTTACAGCGAAACAAATTCAGTCACATATCTTTAGTCTCAGAACTGGCAACCAACGAGCTAAAAGATTTTCAAAACTATCTGCGTATGAATGAGGAAACGTTTCGACAGTTGCTTGGACTGGTTACCAACATTATTGAAAGGAAAAATACCAATATGAGAGAATGTGTCAGTGCTAATGGAGCGTTTTGTTGCTACACTTCAGTTTTTAGCCAGTGGGAGGAGCTATGAAAACCTAAAATTCAGTTGTGCGATATCTGCCCAAACGCTAGGAAGACTTATACCAGAACCATGTACCGCTATTGTTGACATTTTCAAATACGATTACAAAGGTAAGCAAACCATCCGAACTAGCCTGTTTTATAAGTACTTACGGCAGACATTTGAAACAAAGTTAGTAAAGACGCTATATGTATCAAGAATAATAAACGCTATGAAATGTAATTACAGTAAATCCACAAGGGGTAAAAACTAAACATACTTTTATTGAATTACAACATATAAGTATACAAGTTTAGTCAGAAATAAAGCGATCAACACATTTTTTTTATTTATTGCTCGGCACTTCCACTATGATATACTTGCAGAAACTGCCCTAATTCCCGCCTGATTCTTGGATTGTCATTTCTTGTCTTTCGCCCGAAATGGAAGATGTTTTGGTACCTGAAGTATTTGATTCCGATACAGTTGCTACTTCTGACTGGAGCATGTAAGCAGTTGCAAGTATTAAAATTTGAGCCGATGTGTCAGCAACAGACGATTGCAACATAGACACGGTAGCTATTTCTTGAGGTGGATGTTGGAGAGGGCCTCTTCTGTAATTATGGTGGAGGTAATAGTTTGAGCCATCGAAATTGTGTGCATATGAAGGGTCAACATCGTTTTGATGTCGATTATAAAATGAATTTGGATAGTAAGGTTGAGACTGAACATGTCTGTTCATAATGTTTGAATTGGTTTGCTGGTTGTTATAAGTACTATCATTACGTTGCTAATTTTTGCCTTCTAGAACCACTGCAGAGTAGTCTTTTAAATTGCCTGATTTTCCGTGAACAATATAAATTGAGAACTGAGACCGTGTTAGGACACGTATATCAGGTTCGATAGTTATCAATACACGATCCAACATGTTGGGCGCGCGGTTTGAGTTGGGGATGACTATTGAACCGAGCGCTCAACCCAACAAATCCGTGGAACATGTTGGGATCGAGCACATCCATGATCCTACATCTTGGACGAGCCGCTCGATGCTCGACCACAATGTTCGACCGTGGATGGGGCCCTTTATAATAGAGATTCGGACAGGGCAAACCTTAAAGCGCATACTCATGTCGGAGAATCAAGCAATGAGCACATCTTTACTGCGTGTTGGGAGTTATGGTTCTTGTATCAGTCACTTCCTGCTTGAGGAGAGGTAAGACCTCTATTGCTCTAATGCCATACAGTTGTATATAAGAGTGTGCGTTTTCTGACGGTTTTGACTGGTATGTCAAGCTGTTATACTCCTAAAGCTTTTCTTGTTCAGGTCCATCAGGAACTTCGTCTTACTGGTTGAAAATGTAATAAAATGTTGATTCAGGACGAAGTAAAGGGTTTTTACAATAACAAAACAAGCTGTGTGTGCGATAGAAACGAGCCCCTTTTTTTATTGAAATGCCAATGTGTATGGAATATGACACCATTTAAAGGTCTGCCGCGGTTTCCCTCTGTGGCACGGATCCGAAAGGTCCAATGTTTAATGACTAGATCTGGATGAATTTGTGTGATGGCCAGAGATGTGTGGACTTTGAGGGGGTTGGTCGATTGCGAAGTATTAGCCAGATTTGCAATTTTGGAAAACCCTACAAGAAAAAGTGTACAACAAAGAAAAGAATTTCCACTCTGGTATATGCTGTGTGACTCGCAGCACCGTTGAGCTGAACCACATGTTTTCCACATCCATATCGCGTTTGAGCATCACACATTGGAGTCAATCTTGCAGGGCCAGCACGTCTGTTATAAACTGAGCAATGCGTGCAACCTTTACACTCGAACACTCATTTGATAATACATTTTCATCATTTCTACGTGCTGCTCAATCGTGTAAATTGTCATGGTAATTTGGTATCAGTGACTGAATAATAAGCAACTGATTTGACAGACCGGCCAAACCAACATGGCCGCCATATATTGCCAGCATTGCACCACCCACCTATCTTATGCCTGATCTGGTATTTAATCACTTTAACTATGCTTATTTGTTACAATGCTCTGGGAGCGAATAGATACTCAATCTTTAGTGCTGCTTGATTGCGTTGAGTTGGATATATGTCCATACGTACATATGTACGCACTATAAGTACCGTTTTATATATTCATGGTAACTTTGTTCCACGGCACCTACTTCTGTCTGAAACGTATTGGGCTTGTAGGTAACATCTTGCTATTTTGGAAGCATAGATGCATAGTTTAGCTATTTCGCTTGCAGTCCTAGTCCATAAGGATACTGTAATTTTCCGGTTTAAATTGTCTTTCGTTTTTCTGTGTTTCTACATGTTTATTACTACTTATGACTCGTGCATCCTCTTCGTTGACATCATTTTTTTAGCATGAGAATATAAAATGTAGTACAATTCCGAGAGGATTATTACATTTTGTAGCTTACGAAACAACAGATCCGTAAATAATGTGTACAAACCGAAGAGAATATGCCAGAAACCAGCTTGTCTGTCTGTGTAATTCTCTTTTTCGTGAAATATTGCAATGATGCTCGAAGTATATATGTATATCCTTTGTATTCGGTATTGATTTTTTCATAGTGAAGTGAGTTGGATCAAAGGCACTTGGAAAAGGCATGGAATTCCAAGATTATTAGGCACCCATTTTCTATGAACCTGCCGTCTAGACTAAATAAAAGTTCCATTGCCGTGAGGCATATAACGGTCGTATGAGATGGTTATTTATAAACCGACAAATTAGATTTTTTTTTGTAGGAGTATCGTATTTACTGGGGCGAATCGGTGACTATGATATTCGACGAAATATTGAAGGCAGAATGGATATTATTAGAGAAGAATATCAGATATTGTAATAAAATTTTAATTAAATCTTAATTTAAATAAATAAGGCTAACTTATTCAGTATCCCGAAGATATTTAGCTTTGTATACCAAATCTGTATGTAATAATTGAATAGGAAACAAATTCCGACGTAAATTGAAGCAATATATTCTACTTACGTGGGTAAATGTGGCAAATAAAAGTGGATATTACTCCCGCAACGAGCAGATGTGAATATTTATGTCATCGTTTATTACAATTAGCATAAACGCTATTACCTCAAGATGCTACAAAGCCGCTTTACGTATATCCCCGGCTATTGCTAACAACTAACACTACCTTAAAATCTTTCTCATGTTATACACACATATATGAATCTCTTATATATGGGCGTTCAGGCCATTTTCATCTGAAAGCTTTTCCATCTCACAATATAATACTTGCGTAAGTACAGCTAACAACGTATGCAACTATCTATTTTGTCCAGTCGCTATTGCATATTGTAAAAGCCGATATTTTTAATTAAACTACCGGATTAAATGCTGCAAACGTAAATTCCGAGATAAGTCTAAATAATCGATACTTTGACTCAGTCTTATTTACTGCTTTTCTGTAATTAAACTCGTTAACGTACCTACCTTGATCAAAATAAGGCACCCATGTGTACAGCTTATCCTCGTGCGTCCGATTATTGAACTTCGAACATTGAATCGCCCTAAACGTCGGTTGATCTTCCGGGCAAGGATTCGAATTGCATATGCGGTAGCGTCTCCTCTCGCCAACGCAGAACTTACCACCCGCCGCTGGCTTAGGGTGGTCGCACTCTCTTTGCATGATGGATACGCCGGCACCGCAAGTGCGAGAGCATTCGGTCCAAGGCGTCCATTCGCCCCAGCCGCCGTTGATCGCTACGGGTGGTTCCATTATAGGTACACATTTTTGTTCTTGGCACCACTGGAAATATCGTTTTAAGAAAAATGCGGTTAACTTCTTGGTAACAATGGGTGGTACTTAGAAGTAATGATTTTATTATTGAAGAATGGCGTTTAATATTAAAGAACTATTTAGTTACTTTCAATTAATAAAGCAATCACTACCAAAAAATAACAATTGAAGTTTTACTAAATACACTGGGGAACAATTTGTAACATAATTTCTGTTGAGTTTGAGTTCTCAGATGTTTTAGGGTAAAATAGGCATGCTGATTTCAAATCTGTATTTAGTTTCCTCCTTTCACGTCAAGTGTTTTCTCTACACGCGGTATCGAGCGTGGATCATAGTTACAAGCCCAGTGCCTCATTTAGCTGAAATCCCGGTGTCGATTTTTAAAGAATTACCCACTTTGGAATACAGGAATACGAGTCTGGTGAACATCGAAGTGACTCCTACGACGAAGATTTTGAAATTGAAGATGATTCCGTTCGTAAAGGATTTGACCAGCTTGAGTTGAATGAATTTGGCACGAGATTTGGGACTATCCAAAAAAGCTTCAGAGATGTTAGCATCAAGACTGCACGAGAAAAACTTGCTTGGAGAAGAAGCTACGGTATCCTACTTTCGATGAAGAGAGAGCCCGTTTCTGCAATACTTTCGAAGTGTTGATGGATTTGTGTATTGCCATAACGTACGTGGTTTAATAGAAGAATAGGGAATTTCAGCTTATAACGCAACCGAATGGCGATAGTTCATGAATAGCTCAAAGAAGTGCTTGAAATGTGTTCTCCCCCACAATGGAAATTTCCTTGGTTCAGTCCCGATAGGCCATTTAGTTTGTGTGCGTGAAGAATATGAAGACATAAAGAGAGTCATGAGTTGTGTATGTTGGAGAGCAGAGCTCGTGAGAGGCATTGGGTGCAATCGAATTGGCCGCCAAGATCTGACCTTAAACCTAGCGAGCCAAACATTCTACATCGGCCCATTGTCGATAGAAAAAACATATTTCCACCTCTGCATATAAAATTGGATCTCATGAAACAATTTGTTAAAGCTTTGCCAACAGAAGGAGACTATTTCAAGTATTTCATTTTGACATTTGCTAGCCTGTCATTTGAAAAGAAAAAGGCCGGTTCAGTTGATGATCCACATGTTGGGCAGCTTGTAAAAGATGAACACTTCATGGGAACAGTGACAGAACTTCAAAAGAATGATTGGTTAACATTCAAAAACATTGTCTAGAACTTTCTTGGAAATACACGAGCACAGAATTACACCGAAACTGTCCAGCAACTCTTGGAGAGATTCAAAATGTTGAGTTGCAACATGGGCATCAAATTGCATTTCTTAAATGGCCATCTTGCTAACATCCCGAAAAATCTTCATGCAGTCAGTGATGGGCAGGGTGAGTGATTCCGCCAAGATTTGAAGGTGATTGAGGCATGGTGTCAAGGTAAATCGGATGTACATACATATTATGGCTAATAATTTTTGGCGCATCAAGCGAGATTATCCACAGATTAAACACTGGAGAAGAAGCTATAAGCGAACATTTTTAGCTTAATATTATGTTTACCGATTGAAATTTAAATTGCAGTAGCTATGTATAACCTTTGTATGAATAAAACTATTTTCTGAATAGTATATTTGGTAAGTTTTCCTCTTATCTTCCTTTATACGCACATTTTGTATGATTTTGTGAAACAAAAAGAGGGTATACTGTAGCTGAAAAGTTGACGTGATAGACCAAAACTGAGGCTATTTTCTTATCCAGAGGCCAAAAGTTAGTTAAGAACAAGTAACAGATCTAAGACAACGAAATGGTTGTTCGCCAGTGATATTAATGACAGCAGTATTTATCGGTGACAAATTCGTAGCAGCATTCCTTATTAATATGAAAATTTCCACATGGACTTTATGATTTCCGTGCTCGCATAAGGTAACGTTATGGGAAGAAACACGAAGAAATAGATGCAATACTAAGAATGTACCTCGTTGTACTTTAATAACAGAATTGGTCTAAAACCGCCCTAGAGATGTAACTTGCAGCAAGGCGCATCTTGTAACCGAGATTTCTAGCAATGCTTTATGAATGCGTTATACAAGTCCATCCTTTTAGGCTACGTTTTATATATTTATATACTTCCAGGGAAACAAAATATTGAGAAAAGCAGTCAAACATTAATATAACAGCAGATTTCTCGAGATTACGTAGATGGTTATTCTGCCAGTAGTCCCAAGTCTCCTTCGCACCATTTTTGGTGATCTTGATAAAAGTGCTTTCGCCTGCTTTTGGGACTGGCGTGTTCTGCTAGTGGGAGGATGGTTTTAGATGGATCTTTTACAGACCACAACAGGGATTAGGTCCAATAAAATGCATCTCTGCTACTTGGAAAACTTATCTGCCTTTTAGGAATTTTGTCAGACATTTAACCTCCGTTTTGACAAAAGCGTTTCTATTAATGTTTTCTAAGAGAATGCTTGAAGTATTCGAAGGAAATGTTACCTGGTTAAAAGTGGAATATAGATACAGCAATCACAGGAGAATCCCATTTATGTAAGTGGCCTACAATCCGAAGACTTACAGGCTGTTTGTTGAAGTTCTACATCACCATGCCGAAAGATTTCTTACTACCAGAACTTTCTTGTAAGGAAATCAACAGGTGGCGTGTATAGTACCAATGAAATAGCCCTACATCAGTTACCACAGTTGATGTGTTGATATGTGCACGAAATTTACTCAATATTTTGTTTCTCCCTTAGCGGCTCTAAGTGGCCGTCTCAGTTATTGGGTTTTTTTTTCTGGACAAATTATAGAAAATGTATACCTTAGCAATCTTCGCATACTAGAGGAATTAAAAATTTCAGTTTCAGCCGAGAAATCACCTCGATCTACACAAAGCAGCTGTATAAATATGCGAGGCAAAATGGGTTGTCCTGAAAAATAGTTTGCCTTTTTAAGTCCTTCTTTTTAATCGGACAGGCTTATCAGGGGAATAGTAGCTGAAATATGTTGTGGAGTCATAATTCGAGTTGGAGAAGAAGTTTTGATATCAAAAATTATTATTATGCTATTTGAGTTAATAACTATCGCGGGAGGTGTTACTGTTCCTTATTACGAGTGCTTAAATATAGAATAGCACACTTTTCGGGCGATTAAGCTACAAATACGAAGAAGTCTGTTTCATATTTGTACTTTAGTATCTATTGCTTCCAGCAGTTCTGGAAGTAAATGTGGATGATGAAAAAGAATCTGTAAAGAACTGATGAAAACTGTAAAGAAATTCAATTTGTGTACCGATTTCCAAACGAGCTTCAACTGGGCTAAATGTCTGATGTGAAATATAACAATTTGAAATATAACTGTGGCAGATTATGTAAAATAACAACTTACGTTTAGTAAGGCTGAGAAATCAGTCAGTACTTTCAAAGCACCAGGAACTTTGCCTGACCTATTGCTGCTTGCACTTCTCATATCGTTATGTTCGTTATAATAGGACGCAGTATTGAAATCATTGTTCACCAATAATGACATTCCACCAGATAGATACTTAGTACTTTATCTATCTCGTGGAATGTCATTATCGCTTTCTAGATAGTAATGACATTCCACGAGATAGATAAACGAAACAATTTTTAGTGTTTGAGTAGCAGCAGATTGTCTATACGTGGAGCTAAAAAAACGATATGTGTAAGTCAAGGAAGCTTCAGGTCACGCAAAAATTGCAATTTTCAAAGATTTTCTCAAATTGTTTTAAAATTATAAACAAAAATATGATCATTTAATAACTGAACTGAATAAGCTTCTGTTTGGATTCAATAGTAGTAGTGAATGTGATTGTGAAGTTTGGTGGGCATGTTAGACGAGTACAAAACTGTTCAGAAGTGGCTTTCAATTTCTTGATTCTGAAGAAAGATCTTTTGGATAAGCTTCAGCAACGACACAGCTGTCTTTCAAGCTGAGGTAGCAGCATTTCACCATTGCGTTAGAGAAGTAGAACTATGGAGCGAGCCCGCCAAAACTGTCGCTATTTTCTCAGTTAAACAAGCAACACTAAAGCGATTAGTTCAACAAGTGTTGACTTCAAACTGGTTTGGGATTTCGTGAATGCCTTAAACGAGGTGGGTTCCTAAAAGAAATTAAAACTTTGATCTGGTTTCCCAGCCACAAAGGAGTGAAGGAAAATGAGGCGGCAGAAGATCTGGCCAGGTTCGTCAAGGAATTCCTTGGGGTTGAACCATCCTTTGGCATCACTAAATTGCAAGTCAGAAAGTCCATCAACGAATAGATTCATAAAAAGTCCAAGAATTGGTGGAAAAAATCACCAGAACAAAGACAGGCAAGAGAGTTCCTAAAGGAACAGAAGCCTGAATTCACTAGACACGTGCTGGAAGACAGAAAAACCATCAACATGATAGCAGGTCTGCTGAGAGATCACTATATATATATATATGTATAACATAAGTCTAGAGGAAGATGCTACCTGCAGATTCGGCAAGGAAGAGGAAGAAACCACAGTCCATGTGCTGTGATATTGCAAAGGCGTGTCAACAACAAGATTTCTAGTGCTGGGCACAGACGTTAAGCGTCATAAAGAGGGCAAAAATAGAGGGCCCCTTCTAGGATTAATGGGGATCACACTAGACCTTAAAGGTCTAGACTTAATTTTAGTATTGCTTAATTTGACTTTAGTTTGACTATAGCATCAATTTTCAAAGCAAGTAAAAGTAATGTTTAGTATATAGTATTTTACAGCACCTAAGCAGATTTTCTCTACGCAATTCTACGATATTGAACTTAAGGTCACATCCTAATTAATAATGAAACCATGTTTGCTACTTAAAGCGTAGAACCAGCAAAATATAGGACAATGCTATATTCAGAACCCTATTTTTAGTTATAACTGCAGTGTTTGTAATCTGTTGGAATGGATTTTTTTAATTAAAATCTGTTCAAAAAAATATTTAACAACGGAGAAAATACGAAACCAGTAGTTGTACATTTACAGTAAAATTGCGAGATAGAATTTTGAAAATTGGATGCGTATAAAACTATTCACACATACACAAAAGTAACATTTAATTCGACAAATTTTATTTTCTATAATATCGATGTAATTTGCAACCATTAAATAATTTTCTGCATTTCCTCTTTTAAACCATTTATTAAAAATATGCATGGTTACTTCCATTGCGTGGAAATATCGGATAAAATTTAATAGAAATACGGCATTAAAACGAAACTAAATGTGCATACGTACACATATGCACAATATATCGTTAGGCGATCAGTGATTATGGGGTAGAGTATGGGCTGCGGATTAGCACCGCAAATTGATTTATTTTACCATATGCTTTCCGCAGTATGTGCCGGGAGCGGCCGGCCTCAATTGCGTCGTGCAGGTTCCGTTCACTGTGCACCAGAGCCGGGAGCAGATTTCGGATGCCGGCGTGCAGACTTGTGCATAATCGCCGAACTGCAGTCGACATTGGTATTCAGCGTCGTACATTGCGCCAGGTGGTAACGGCGGGTATTTGTAGTCTTCGACGGTTTGCGGTTCGTCTTGCAGGCATTCTCCTAGTCCTTTGCTGCATATATAAAAGTAATAGTCAGTTACTCTAAGACAACTGCATGTTACATTATATGAATACGTAATATTACTGTTCCCTTTCGTATTGTTTAATTCATACAAGAAATTCTGTAATGTATAGGGTGACAGTTTTGCTTCCTTTTGGAACAAAAGTCTGAGCAAAAAGAAACGTGCACATAAATGACAATTTTATTAGTCGTTGCTATATTTAAGAGCTTTGGAATAACAAATTAGCTAATATTTTGAAGTGTTGTCTTGCCAGTTATACATAGCAGTCTTTCTCTTATTAAAATAAACAAAACAATTAAAAATGCGTTTTCCCTTATTCACTTTAAAATTACAGCAATATAGCTGTATACCACCGGCTGATTCTTCTGAAGACACCTTGCGATTGCTAATGAGTATTGAATTACTATTAGAATTTAAACTAAGTATTTCCATTGTCTAATGTTTAAGGATGACCAATAAATTCTATTGTAATGTTAGTGATGTACTCGTATCTTTCAATGTTCTAAGCCTGGTTAACTGCCATAATAACTAAAATGTAGTGGAACCACGGAATCACATGATATAATGGTAAAATTGTTGTAATAATAATAGAAAATTTCTTTCTTCAATATTTTGAAGCTAATATTGTAGCAGAAATTTGTTTATATATTTTTGCATGAAACAAAACATTTGGTAAAGCAATATTAACTTAGTTAGAAGGTTTTCGTTCAAAATGGTGCACTATACTTCCGTGGAATACAGGGACATGATGATGTCTTACGGCGAATCTTCAAATTCTTTCGCATCTATCGAGGGAGATGTCAATTAAGGCCAGTTCCTAATGTTAGGATATTTATTAACTTCCATAGGCGTTTGGAAAGAGATGGTTGCTTTAAAAAACCAAAATATGAATCTGGGGTTAACAGAATTCGTCGTACTGTTGTAAATGAAGAAGCTAGAAAGCAATCCTAGAATAAGCACCAGAAGAATAAGTGCAGCTGTACTGCTGTCAATCGTGAATTTAATAGGAAAGTCCTCAAAGAACAACTTCTTCTTACATTTTATTTCAAAAAATTTTATCACTTATTGGAACAGGATTTTCTACAGCGTTTTCAATTTTGCGAGTGGTTGCAAAATAAAGGGCAAAACTTTCTGCCGTTAATTCTTTTGCCGATGAAGCAGGTTTCATTCGCTATGGCATTTTGAATATTCACATTAGGGATTATTGGAGCGATGAAAACCCTCATCAGAACGAAATACGGAATCACCAGTATGAGTTTTCCTTTAATGTGTGGGCAGATATCATCGATAATTATCTAATTGGTCCATTTCGAATGTCCAGACGATTGACAGGCCAACTCTATTGAAGTTTTTTGGAAAATGAACTGAATACTTTACTAGTAGATATTCAATGGAATATTATAAGAAGAATGTACTACATGCATGCCGAAGCGCCAGCTCACTATTCTAAGAGAGTAAGGGAATTTCTGCGACGAAAATTTGGAAATAGGGGGATTGTTCGTGGGGGACCTATACCATGTCCAGCTCGTAGTCTCGACCTTAATTTTTCATTTTGAGGATTTATGAAATGTAAAGTGTATTTCGCAGAAATAAATAGTGAAGAACAATTATGAAACAGAATCGTGGAGTCTGCTGATAGATTTGGTAATAGAGCTTAAATATTTCAAAGATGCTGTCAGTCATTAACACGAAGATTGGAAAGTGTATTCAGGAACAACGTCACCAATTTGAATGTGTGGAATTTTTTATGTTGTTTTGATGAATAAAAGACTTTTGACTTCAACAGCTTGTAACTTGAAAACAAAAAGCAATTGGACATGTATGTATTTTTGTTATTTTGTGGTCCTTTATTACATGTTGCTATGCATTGTAGTTTTTTCATTGTCACCGTGTAGATTAAAAATAACAGCGGTTCCAAAATCAAATCCTGGGGAATTCATTAATCCAAAAGAATAAAAATTTGATCTTTAAAAATTATCTTCTCAGCACCATAACTCAATTAATTAGAACTAATACACCACAAAGATCTGATCTGCCCCTATATAGTACAAAATTGGTAAAAGAAGGGTATGATTAAAGATATCAAGATCCTGGAGGAACCCAGTAGAACTAGCATAGTAAACTCACCAAGGGCACTTTCAGGAGTACTGGCATTTAGCGAAAGCCGAAACACACCTAAAATGTGATTTGAACCCCGACTGTACCGAAGACAAAAATGTTAAAATTCTCCACATATACGCGGAGTTATTTAGTAATTTGAATCATCTGGACTCCCCATCTTGAACACTATGAAAGTATTTCTGATTTAAGAGTGTAAGGAAAGCAAAATGGTTTAATTAATTAAAGTGATGCTCAAAGCTGAGGTACGAGAGTTATTTCAAAGATAATAAACAACGCAGGCGTTGTAAAAAATGTAGACAACCGATTGAAGCCTTAAACACATGTTGGCGTTACATAAGTAGTGGGATTTGTTTAAATAAGAAACGGCAAAAACTGTACTGGAAAACAAGAACAGTCCATCAGGTTGCAAATGATGACTTTTGCCTACGATAAACGGGTTATAATCGCCCGGCAGTCTCACTACAAAAACTTTCTTCGGAATATCTGTCCTCAAACTGCAGACAGGAAAGTTGCAAAGTAGTGTATTGGTCTGCACGGTAGTACGCGCTTGCATATTAGTTGGTCATTGAACTTCTCGAAAAATACGGATGAAAATGTTTCCATGTTCCGGCTTGTAATCTTGATCTCCGAAGAACTGAACAAAGCCCAATCAGGCTGTATTTCCTGCTTGCGAGTAATGGATATCTGGCGGATTATGAAAACGGATCTCGTGTCTGGTAAACAGACAAATCTAAAACCGGCGAAGAGGTGAGGGTTGGCGTTCATGGATCGAAAACCAACTTCTCTAGAACCCCAAGAGCATCTTAAATAATTTCTCGGGCGGAGATACTCGCCATAGATCTTTGTGTCCGAGAAATCGTAAATAAGGACCTGAGGAGTGCAAACATTTATGTGTGCATCGATGACCAAGTTGCTCTAAAAGCTCTAGATATTTACAGCTTTGAGTTTAAGTTGGTCAGGGAATGACAGATAAATGTGATGCTTGGCGTGTCAGAACGTCAACTCAAGAAGGAACT